>JACJUY010007784.1:11252-22125 GCA_014220935.1 Platorchestia sp. MABIK
TGTGCAACGTCCCAGCAGCCCACATGTGAGGTGTGATGTGAGGTGTGCAACGTCCCAGCAGCGCACATGTGAGGTGAGCACAAGTCCCAGCAGCGCACATGTGAGGTAAGCACAAGTCCCAGCAGCGCACATGTGAGGTGAGCACAAGTCCCTGCAGCGCACATGTGAGGTGAGCACAAAGTCCCACGTTCGCTCAGCGCGCAAACTGGGCTGAGGCGGCCGTGAGGGAGCGCAGGTCTGGAAGCACTTGACTGTGTCTCACAAGAGCGGCAAGTTGAACACAGGCGAGCAATCATTGTTTACACGAACATATCTTGGGATGTTAATTGTACAAATTTCAGGATCATGCGAATCAGCAAATCTGAAAAAAGTTTTTGACTTAAGAGTGTCATGATGAGGAGTCAACTTCAATAACTTAGCAGCGTCAGATGTAGAATAACCGCTTGTGATGCTTCACCGTATCGAGCTAAAATGTGCAAACATCATCAGGTTCTCGTGTTGCTATCCTGGGCTTTCAAATGGGCATTAGTGAATATTTTCATGTCCAATTATAATGTTTTCAGTCATTAGCTTTATAGCGGCATCTCTACTAACAGCACAACTTATGGTGTGTGAACGCTGCTAATGTGTAGTACGAAATATTTTGTTTGCACGTTAAACAGAAGAGCGACAAATGATTTGAGGTACAGAAGAAACCATTAAAAAACTTAGAAAACTTAAATGGATGATTCTCTAAAAGAGTTTGTAAAGAATTCTGCAACATAAAATGTTTAGAAAAAATACCATAATGTTTGTCAGTATGTTAAACGAGAAAAACGGATTCAAAAGTGGGAATCAACTGCATGTTCATAAGTACAGAGGCAACCGTCGTATGTTGGGGAATGCAAGAACTGAAATTTTAAGCAGGGTCTTGAGTACTTGGTAAGTCATGGAACTTCGTTGGGGCTGCTGCTCCGCAGTGCCAGATGACGTCACGCTCTACAGGAGGGAAGAAAAAGGAGAACTTGAAGTTCTTCAACACCTCTCGTGCAAGATGAAAATTAACAAGGCTTCTTGAATGCAAACCAAAGATCCACTTTGCATGATACAGCAAACATTATTTTTTTCTGCAATGAGTTGTGTAGAGGGGTTCAAATTTGATGGATTGTATTTACATCGGTGGACTAACTTCCAATGAATTCAGACTCTCCTTCGACTCCGTAGACTTTGCAGCTTTGCCCGAAACGTCATTTTGCATGTAATTACGCAATCCTTGATCATCCATTCATCAGAAAGTAAAAAATCTTGCTTCAGATAAAATTTCACGGCAGTGCATGACGTTGTCTGCCATTTCAACATGGCTGAAAACTCTCAACTCTCAGGTGATCGCTTCTCAGACTATTCTTGCACCACCACTAGTTGCCTACACTCGGTTTTGAGCATCAACTCAGCTGTATCCAGGCTCATCTACAATTTCACGCAATGAAGGTGCAAAAATTAATTTATCCAAGATCACATTTTATCATATGTCCACAAACAAATTTTTAATAATCACGCTTAAAATTTGTCTTCGTTTCTCAGCACTCGGGCTACTCGATAGAAGCTAGCGTTGAGCACAAGTCCATCCTTAAAAAATACTGAACAGTATTTATTTTCACGTGAGTGGAAATTAAAAAATGAAGATCAATTTATGTATTTTTCGTATCTTTTTGCAGTCTACCTTCGCTAGTAGTACGTTTAGGGTTATTGGTACAAATGAACTTTGCTTTCACGTAGTTAAAAATGAGGCAAATACAAATGTAAATTTTCATTTGAAAATCCAATACATCTTGAAAACGTCTCATGTCTGTCGTCAAGTGCCAAGTGTGCATGTCACTAATTAGTGCAGTTGTAACTCGAGTAGGCGAGTCTCTCCCTCTGCTAGTCCCTCTCCTCTTAGTCTCTCCTCTGCTAGTCTCTCATCTTCTCTGTCTCTCCTCTGCTAGTCTCTCTCCTTCTCTCAGTCTTCCTCTGCTAGTCTCTCTCCTTCTCTCAGTCTCTCCTCTGCTAGTCTCTCTCCTTCTTTCAGTCTTTCCTTTGCTAGTCTCTCTCCTTCTCTCAGTGTCTCCTCTGCTGGTCTCTCTCCTTCTCTCAGTGTCTCCACTGCTAGTCTCTCACCTCCTCTCAGTCTCCCTCATCTGTCGTATAAGGAGTTGGAAGACGCAGACGACAGCGGCTTAAGAGGCTGCCTAGCACTAGAAACCAGAGATCAAAACAGGCATCTGAAGCACAGGCCGGCGGCCAACAAGCCCTAACTCCTGCACCAACAAAGCACTCAAGGGTGACGCAAGAAGCAGCACACAGGCAAGTAGTCGTTCGGTGGAGGTCATTCGTTTGTTGAAGTAACTTCGTCGTGGTGGTATTTATTGCATCTGAAATCCATTAAATTTTTTAACATTTAGCATGGCAAGAACTCGTTTGATAGATTTAATGCATTTTTTACTGCAGCAGTTCCTTTTAATGCTCCTCGCGTAGTTCATCAACATTTGAGGGAGATGCGGTGAGATAAATTTTAAATTTCGCGAGACCACGGTGAAGTAAAAACACGTTTGATTGATTTACTGCAGTGTAGCCACATTTAGTAAGTAAGTAACGCTCTCTTTCGTCACCCGCATGACAGGATGTGAGAACGTCTTTCTTGCACCTCTAAATTGAACGTGCAAGTGTTCTTTCTTTCTTTCTCTATGACTCAAACTCGAAGGTCCATTCACTCACAAGCATCTACTCAACTAAATTATTTTCTTTCTCTTTGTGACTTAAACTCTAAGGTCCATTCCCTCACAAGCAGCTACTTAACTAAGTTCAACTGTTTAATGAAATTTGATATTATCTCAGAATAACTCTAGGCAGGCTGCAAAGTTAAATGTAAACATAAAGATTTCAGAGTAATCCCTCAGTGGATTATTGTTGACCACGAACGTGAATGTTTACAGGCTCAAACTAGTCTGTGAATGTGAAAAACTCGCTCATTCGTGTCCCGCAAGGCCGTGTGAGAATCTCTTTCCTGCGCCTCTATGGTGTATTATTTAAGTTGAACGTTGCCCCGCACATGTAATATTAGAGTTTGCTAGTGCTCGCATTTAGGGTCCAAAAATACAACCATCGTAAAGTTATTCTATTAAAATATTTTCACTTGAGCTGCATCATCTTAAAATGAACTTTAGAAGAAATATAACGTTAACAAAAAGTTATTACTCCAAAGCGATATCATCATTAGACAATTTCCGTTGACTTCCTAGTCGCAGTGGAGTCCTTATAGAACAAGCTAGCGAACGCCGAACGCGTTTTGCTGGCCCACGATGTCCTCGTTCAAGAGCGGAAAATACTTCAAAAAGATGGCTCCTGATGTTTGACGAATTCAACTTTCACTTAAAGCTAGAGAGAAATTTATACTTCATGGAGAACTCATTCGGAAGTATGATGACTCGGATAGCAAGTGTCCGTCTCACCCATGAGTACATTCTACGGAGACTATGTTCATTGTGTGTGAACGAGCGCTTTGCACTAGTTTGCGCTCAAGAATATCATTCATTTGGTGTATTATTTAAGCGCTTTGATTTGGTATCATAAGACAGAGCAAAGCATGAGGCAGAGTTTGGTTTCCACTTCACGTCTCAAGAGACACATTTGCCGGAAAGTCGAGAGGAGATTTAATCAAGGGAATATGCGAAAACATCTCTCACAAAAACTTCATAGAACGGCTCTTCATTTGTGGCATCTTAAGGTGTGCGATGATCGCTGATAAAATAGACGGAGGAGAATTAGTTGACATTTTACAAAACACTGGTCATTTAGCGGCCCAATTTAGCAAGTCACTATGGTAAATATCTAAATAGATGTCTAAATTTTGCCAAAATGATACAAATCGATTGAGATAGAGAAAATCGAGATAGGCACTAAATTGCCCAGACTGTCAAAGAAACCAAAGGCCAAACTAGCTAATAGCTGACAAGTGTTTTAATTCTTCAACATAAAGAATTAAATGTTTATTCGTTTAAATAAGTGCGTATTTGATGCACTAAGCGTTTAACTATGTAGTAAGTCACTCAATGTATTTTCCTCTTTTTTGAGGTTAGTGTCACAGCTGATGGGCGATTTTACGAGTGAAATAACATTCACGGCTTGAGCTTGCTGCAAATATTGAAATGAAGGCGTGCATGAAAGTTTCATGAGGCGTAGAGCTGGAGCTACGGCACAGGTTGTGTACTGAATTAAATAGAGGCCTTTGAATATACAGTGTGTGTGTAACAAACAGTATAAATAATTCAATCGTAAGAGTTCCACGATTGCACAAGGGAGTTCAAAAAGCTCTCGCAACGATTTTGTGAGTACTGAATGAAGCAAAAGGATAAAACAATTTATTTTTAGCTGAGTCGTTTCAAAGAAAAAATCAGTCCAGCATGGTTCATTGTTAAAATAAATTAGATAGAAAATACTCAAGTAGCTAACATTCTAAAAAAAGCAACGTGTTGGTGCCCTTTGATACTGAATTCCTGGAAATCAATCTTGAATATAGACAAAAGATAAAGTGGGAGTGGCGAGTTAGGTTAAGAACACGGATGCTTGACCATTCTATGGAACGAAATTTTTGAAACATAAGTTACATTACAATTTAATTTTCATTGAACGTGCTTCAATTTCTTTGGTATGAGGATTTCTTATACTAATGTCCGATTAAATTGGGTTTCGAGGTGAAGTCGAAACTTGCAAAAATAATCAGATAACACTGAACTTCTGTGAATCGATGCCCATTTGAGCAACGGAAACGCATTAATGAAAAACCTAATTTCACGAACATAAATTTCATCTTTTCATTGATTACACGACTTGGTTCTACAGCTACGTTTTACAACAAAAGAAGTGACAATGAAAATAGCTAAATTTAAAAAAAATGACATGAGAAAACTTTACTGAAGTTATTCATGATACATAATCAATGAAACTTACGTATCAAATAACAGGCACGAGTACAAGATAGACTTTTTGATAAACTTACGCAACAAAACCCCTTCATTGCCCTGAGAGCTGGCACCCATAATATATCTATTTTATGCTTCATCACGCGTTTTTTTAATTTTAGGGAATGTTTATACTGTATTTTTCAGTGAAGTTTGGCATAGGAAACATGACCGCGGTGATCACAGAAAATAATAGTCGTAGAGTTCAGGGGCTTAGAAAAGAATTGAACATCAAAGCAAATTCGAATGAATTTCACTGATTACAATGCGTGGATGAAAGCTTTACTTTCTGCAAACGCTAGCGACATCAAAGTGAACAACACCCAGCATATTTTTAAACTGCTGCTTCTTTAACGAAAGCAATTCACCAAATTTTTCAATTGTCTTATTTTCTTACGAAACAATTGATGAGCGCAACGAAAGCATTCACATTACGCGCAGGCTTACTACATGATTCGGTTAGCTCAAACCACGGTAGAAGAAACAAGGTATGGTCAAACAAGTCTTTTTTCACCGACCGTGTGGCAATGTTGACGCCATGGCAACGAACCAGAGCAGTGCTCAGATTGCATCTGGCAACACTGCTAGCCCCAAATCTGAAACCACTATTGGCCTAATGACATGTCGCAGTGGTGACGTCATAAAGTTTGTTTGATATAAAGTCGTTCTATTGCTTAGCGCAGGACTTCCCAACCGGGGGTACATGTACCCCTAGGGGTACATTTTTAACATACTTCATATGTTAATATGTACAATATATATCTACATACAACCGTATAAGTGTATTTAATTATTAATCATCAAGTGTATTTTTATAGCTTCTTAAATCTTTAACTGTGCTGGGGGACATGAAGATACACAATTAAGCTGAAGGGCTACACGACAATAAAGAGGTTGAGAATCCCAGGGCTAGCCGTACCAGAGGAGGTGTATTTCCTCCACAGAAGCATTTCTTCCTTGTTACTCTACCGTGGCCTCTGCTGAGACGGGACCTGCAGTATCAGGGGTACGTGATAGATGCCGGGGAAGAAAGAGAGAAAAGTTGGAGAGTTTGGGGCAACTTACAAAAAACCATCCGACACTTGCATCACATACGCAAAGCGCATCTTTATCAGTACCCTCTCTATCCTTTTCCGTTTAAGCTCTTCTCTTCCCGACACACTCTGTGTCAAACTCTCTTTCCGTCTTCTCTATAAGCATCGTTCGTTTGTTCGGCGTAGAGTGTGTCGAAGAAGAACAGAATTGAAAAAGAGAAAATGAAAACAGTTTATTTCCAATAAAGATGATTCAAAAAGCACATCATTGGTTTTTAAAGTATCTTAAAGTAAGGAAAAAAGGGATAGTAGAAGATAAAGGACACACTCGAATGCATGAATAGGATAGTTTTGCTACTTATTTGTTAGGTGGTTTTGTGCGTTTGAACACTTTGACAGCGGCAGGCAAAACTGGAGTTTACCATTCACCTAAAATTTCAAGTCAATTGTAGTAAGCAATGTTGAAAATAGTAAACATTAACTGGAGCGTGCCTTTATTTTGTTTTGATAAAGTATTTATGTAAATTGAGCTTGTGACTACTGGTCCGTCAGCAGCATTATTAAAATCCCCTTCTTGGCCACCGATGGCGCACGTGGCAGCCAAAGTGTAAAGGTCTTCCTCCTGGCACGCTGCCTCAGAACGGCGGGTGCTGCCGGCCTCAGTGGCTCAGGCGCAGCACGCAACTTCCAGCACAAGTTTCAATGGAATTCGAAACCTCCCTGATACTTTGGTCCGAGTAACTTCAATGAACTCTTTGCAATGAATTGTACTTTTTCTAGAGAATGGTACCTTCATAACAATCATTCGTAAATGGCACGAATTTTTTCTATTTGGAACTCAAACTCAAAGGTCTATTCACTCACAAGCAACCACTCAGCTAAGTATAACCACTTAATGGTATTTGAAATTTTCCTAAAGTAACCCTGTGCAGACTGCAAAGTTTGATGTAAATTTAAAGATTCCAAGGTAATCCCTCATTTGATTACTATTGACCACAAGCGTGAATGTGTAAAGACGCGAACTTGTCTGTGAGAGTTATTTCGCTGAATGCAGACTTTATGTAAAGAGTAAGACACCAGTATTTTGAGATAGACATCAGTATAAATTTGCACTCAGTGCTACTGAGGCAGGGAAGCAGCCAAATTCAGGACAGCGCATCCAAAAATGCACAACATTTTATCCGTCCGACCATCAGTAAAGTAGACAGCCGTCAACCAGCAGGCACTTTGTGTCGTACTAGTGACTTGTAAGAAATTATTTAGCTATTTATTACATGACGGTACAGCTGCGATAGCGAGCTTCAGAAAAACAGTATGCGGAAAATCAGTGGGCTTTATAAATCTCTACTAAGTGCGCGGGCTAGATGTTTCACGACTGTGTTCCGTAAACTTCAAAATGTCCCAAATACATCAATATTACGAATGTTTTCATTTTGGAGTGAATTTATTTCCAATATTCCTACACGTCAAACCTGCTTAAACGCTTTTAGACGCCTCGTAGGTTTTTTTTACAGATGATAAACGTCAAAATTTTTGCCTCAAATCAAAATCTGCATGCAGTCTTTCTTCAACAAGAATTTCACCCTTTTATTGACACTCAGTGCATTAAAATTATCTTCTGTAGAAAGAAAAGAAACTTCAAAGAAAGCTCTAAATTGAATTTGAACATGATGTGGTGATTCAATACTGTGATGTAATACATCACTTGCCGTGAACTCAAAAATTTTATAATTATAGAAAATGCAAAGTCATGACGCAAAGCCGTTGCTGAGTGCTGCTCAGTTAAATTGTGAGGTATTTTTTCCGTTGAATATCCGAAAACTTAGAAATCTAAGGTCACCATGATCGAAGGAGACTGAGGTATAAAACGGTCGATTAATTTGACTAAAAAACAGCTATATTTTATTAAAGCAAATTCCAGCATCGGTAAAATGAATCTGCTAAGGGGCCTTTTCTTATTTTCCGTGTAAACAAATCCTGAACATTGGTGTCAAGACATCATTCTTGATCCCATACAAACGATAACTAAATTGCTCAGCTGAGCTGGAAATTTACGAAAGTCTCAGCAAATATTAATTAGCCCCCTGATAGGAGCAAACAAAGTTTAATAAGGTTTACCTGGCGAGGCCGATTATAAAACATGATAAATTTCCCCAGTTTATTCAAATTGAGAAGAGAGAGACACAGATAAAGGAGAATACTGAACGCAAAAGTATTCCTTTTTTATGTACAAATCATTCGTCCATCCATCACTACAATGTGCAATTTACACCCACCAAACCTACGCCCACTACATGATGCTGAAAATCGTTTGAAATAAATAAGTTTCTTCTTATAGTTGTCTGCTAAACTGCACAAAGTAGATCCAATTTTAAACGCAAACATTTTATCTCGTAGCATGAGAGCCTGCGTAGCAATAGTCAAACCCCTAGAAAATCAAGGAAGTCTCTTTACATGACACTTGGTATGCAGGAGGTTGTGCACAAATTCATATTGATGTTTTAAGACGTTGACAACCCATCGGTGGGTCGTGCTTAAGTTTTTCCTGCTGCGAAACGACCCATCGATGGGTCATTTGAAAAAGTTTTAACAATCTTTTTAAGTTAATGGTATTTAATGGACCCAGTTAATGTTTGGTATTTATAAACTTTCTAACAACTTTTGAATTTAAATTTGAGTTAAGTCCTGAACTTCAGTTTAACCCATCGCAGTGAACGAGTCAAGTGCAATGGCGCGTGCCATTCACGCTATGTGAATTACTACACTACTACAATTACTACCACTGTGAATTCGCGATGTCGTTAGCTCGTGTGCCGCTAATAGTTCCAGCGGAGTTGTGATCACACCAAAACAGTTCTCCATAGCTCGTGCGCTGCTCTGCATTGCTCTGCTCTGTCTCCTGAAGTCGAGCGCAGTCCAAATGAGCGAACTTACCATTCCATTACGGTGCAAGACTCAAAGTTCCGTCGCAGTGCGAGAGTAGAGCAATTCTGCCAGAACATTCTTACTCCGGTGCGCCAATTTAGCGTCACTGCAACAATGCTCTAATATTCAAAGGGTCGGTCCCAGAGATCGGTTGCGTTACCTAGCTTTGGGACTTGAAATGTTTGGAAACTTCCTAATGAGATCTACATCAAACTGTGATGATTCATTTCTGAATATCAAATCAGAAGTTTCGAAAGATATTTAGCTTTTCGAACCGTAATTCTCTACAAATGACGAGGTACTCTATCGACTGGTAGTTTCAGAACTGAGCGTGATTTAGTGAAAATATCCACGAACAAAGTGTAGATTTCTTGTTTTTGCAGCAATTTTGCCAATAATTTCCTGCTTTTTTCCAACAATTTTGCCAATCATTCCTTGTATTTGCAACAATATTGCCAATTTTTCCTTGTATTGGCAGCAATATTGCCAATAATTTCGATGTTGGGGTCGAAATTTTTGAACTCTAAGTTTTGTTGAGCGCGCTCCTTCCGAGTGCTGTGTCGAATCCACGTTCCGTTTTTAGCTTCTCTTATGCAATGTTCCTTTTACGTGACGAAAATAATAAGTTAAACTAAATGTAGCCTGTTATGTAATATTCAAACGCTTACACCAAGGTCAATGAAGATGTTTTAATAACTCGCGTTAGGTTCGTATCCTGAGTTTAATTCTACACTCAACATTCTTCTTTGTGCTAAAAAGTTACCAACGTACATTGGAGAGACATGACTGTAAAATTTTTGAATAAACAATCACTAACCACTACTGAGATGCATTGAAAAATCATTTTGTATCCAGAAATACACTATACATCATCGAAAAGTTCCCATATTATTATGATGGCACAAAAATGGAAATGCCGAACGATTTCGAATGTTGACCTAATAGAGGATGAGGGAAATTCAACGGATTGATGCTGAGATAAATGCTTTGAAATTCAACTTTTTCCAATCGGAACCACTGATTCAGGCACCTCGCATTTCCTTAACTTGAGTAGCATGAAACTTCCGCTAAGCTTACTGCTCTCAATGAATGAGGAACTTGAGACGAAAAGGCAAGTTTTCGACACATTTGAACATGTTTCGGTTGAACTCACGAGAGCTGTAAGATGGCTTAGTAAGGCAGTAAGGCAGCAGCTCACCTGTACACCTAAACACTTGCGGTAGGCCGTGCACGGAGGCCTAGAGTGAACTTGATGGGCTCTCCCGGCAGAATTTAAAGTAGGACATCGCGGGTTACAAACTCAAGATAGGAAAAACGTGCACTTTTGCGTGAATTAAGATATATGTATAAGGTAAAAAAAGATTCTTTAAAGATCTATTACGAATGACTGAAAGGGAAAGCTGCAACGAGTGAAGAGATTTTTCTCTATCAATCCATGAGCTTGTGAGTGGTCAAAAAATAAGCTAAGTGAGGTCTTACAGAAAAGATTCAAAACGATGAACCGAATGAGGTTTTTTGAAGCAGCGTCTCAAAAGACATCTTCATTGCTCACTCATGTGAACAGAAGCTGTTCTGGGAATATTTTTGGCCTTTATTATTAGGATTATTTGTATTATTTAATGCACGAACCTCCGTTCGACTCATGTACAGGCGCACGATTCTGCTAATTATTAGGAATGTAAGTTAATTTCACTCGCGATGTTCAAAGCTTTCATGTCTTTTAAGTAAAAAAAATTAAACGCTTCAAAAGGGGCTGTCAAATTGCTCGGCAAATTTCACTGATGTTCAGACAAAACTGGTTGGAATTATTGGTAGCAATTTCAGTAATTTTATTACTGACCGTCATCAGCTGCACCGCCTCACGCCTCACCACCACCAGCTGTACCACCTCACGCCTCACCGTCACCAGCTGCACCGCCTCACGCCTCACCACCACCA
>JACJUY010007784.1:25078-36507 GCA_014220935.1 Platorchestia sp. MABIK
CGAGAGCACATGAGAGCACACGAGAGCACACGAGAGCACACGCGAGCACACGAGAGCACACAAGAGCACACGAGAGCACACAAGAGCACACGAGAGCGTACTGCAGAGCAGAGTAAGCAGAAGTGAGCACGTGAGAATGCAGGAGCGTGAACTGTGTGCCACAAATGTAGCTGTGGGGACGGGGCAATGGAAACGAATAAGAATTTGAAGTGCGGAATGGAGAAATATTCTTTAATGACAGAGAGTGTTGGCGTGTATTAAAATACAGTACATATTAGCTATGTTTGATGCTAAAAAAAAGAATATCAGTGAGACAAAGAGCTGGTCATGTGGTGTGTGAGGGTGGGACTGCAGGTCGGGCCATGCAGCATCTCAATGTCACCGCCATTTGCGGTCATCAGTAAGTAGCAGAAGTCAGAGGAGCAGCGAGCGAGTGTATCAGTGACGAGAGACTGGCCTGGTGGCCCAGAAAAAAATGGGCATAGCGTAGCAATGTTTATCAAGTCGTGCAACGTCCCGCACCAAAATATCTTTGCTCCCAACTCTTAAGTAACAATTTGAAGCTCACAGTCTTACACTCACACTCAACTTATTGCTGACTGCTCCACTCACTAATCAACCTCAAGGTGATATTCTCGTCACGAATATGTGTGAAATGAAGAAAACTCACTCTCACGCAAGGCTCTTATACTCACACTCCTGTACATCCCAATTAGATGTGGAAATGTTTGCAATTTGGGTGTTTCTGCGGTGTTTTATAAGCAGCCAACGTGGGTGACAGTTCTCAAAGCGTTACATCTAAGTACTTGCTACTCAATGCGTTCCTCAACCAAGCAGGATTTCAAGAGAATCTTCGGATATGGCAGACTATTGAAAAACGATGATTTTAAAATACGTTTCTCATGAGGTCAAAAGATTTTGCATAATCATACTCTTGCATAATCATATTCTTTCAAAATCATACTCTTGCAACATCACACTCTCGCATAACCATTTTATTTATTATCATGCTCTCGCATAATCATACTCTTGCTCTCGGGAGCGGGAGAATTAACATTCTGTCCGTCCGTTCGCAATATCTGATCGAACAATTTCGTTGTAAAATAGGAGGCGAGGTTGTGATGATTGGCTCAGTATAATTAGGCGTCCACTGCGGCTGCATTCATTTCACGCGAGTCTGAGCATCACCGCTCACGGCGACCAGAACGTCAGCTCCCAGAAAATTAGGCAGAATTAGTCCAGGTCAGGAGTAGTGAAGTAGCCTCGTCAAGTGGACTAGTGCAATTCAGGGAACTGGATTTTTGAAATATTTAACCCTTGCCTGTACCATTTAAAATTGGGGATGAAGATCCTTTCCTCTAAAAAATGCACTATTATGCGGCTTGTCGTATAGAGTGAAGTACTCCCCTCATTACGACTTCCCTCAAAAATGCCAAGTGATAGTAATTCAGTATTTTGTTGTTTTTGTAATTTGGTTTGTGCTATATCTGGCACGCGGTGCAGAAAAGGGCTAAGTCATCGTTGCGGTACAATTGACAGCGTCAGATTTTCTCAGTCAATTTGGCTACGCTTGGTGTTTTATCGAGTGAGGGTTTTTACAAATAAAATTTAGCCCACAAAGGCACGCGGAGTTAGCTACCCTGCGGCACAGTTCGACTCGGCTTGAGTGCGCTGTTTGAAAGCAGACATAAATTTGAAAAAAGCGTAGCGACTCATCTGTGAAAATAATCGTAGAAGCCGACTGATTCTCCCCTCTGAACTCACAACAGTCTTCCATTATTTGTTACCGCTCAGGTTTGATGGGCCATCACCGTGATCCTCAGCGATCATTTAAGAAAAATCGTGCCTAATGCTGTTTTTTCTAGAAAAGTGCTCAGTGAAATCAGTGAAAGAAGTTTCACGGTACCGTTATAAAAATGTTTCAAGGTACCGGTCAGGAAACAAGTCCCTTCTCAAGATATCAGTAAAGAAACAAGTTCTTTCTCGAAATATCAGTTAGGAAACAAGTTCTTTCTTGAGATATCAGTAAGGAAACAAGTCCCTTCTCAAGATATCAGTAAGGAAACAAGTCCCTTCTCAAGATATCAGTAAGGAAACAAGTCCCTTCTCAAGATATCAGTAAGGAAACAAGTTCCTTCTCAAGATATCAGTAAGGAAACAAGTCCCTTCTCAATATTTCAGTAAGGAAACAAGTTCCTTCTCAAGATATCAGTAAGGAAACAAGTCCCTTTTCAAGATATCAGTAAAGAAACCAGTCCCTTCTCAAGATATCAGTAAGGAAACAAGTCCCTTCTCAAGATATCAGTCAGGAAACAAGATCCTTCTCAAGATATCAGTATGGCAAGTCCCTTCTCAAAATATCAGTAAGGAAACAAGTTCCTTCTCAAGATATCAGTAAGGAAACAAGTTCCTTCTCAAGATATCAGTAAAGAAACAAGTCCCTTCTCAAGAAATCAGTAAGGAAACAAGGTCCTTCTCGAGATATCAGTAAGGAAACAAGTTCCTTCTCAAGATATCAGTAAGGAAACAAGTCCCTTCTCAAGATTTCAGTAAGGAAACAAGTTCCTTCTCAAGATATCAGTAAGGAAACAAGTCCCTTTTCAAGATATCAGTGAGGAAACAAGTCCCTTTTCAAGATATCAGTGAGGAAACAAGTCCCTTCTCAAGATATCATTAAGGAATCAAGTTCCTTCTCGAGATATCAGTAAGGAAACAAGTTCCTTCTCAAGATGTCAGTTAGGAATCAAGTTCCTTCTCAAGATATCAGTAAGGAAACAAGTTCCTTCTCAAGATATCAGTAAGGAAACAAGTCCCTTCTCAAGATATCAATATGGCAAGTCCCTTCTCTCATGCGACTTTCAGTCAGTGTTCCACAGCAACAAAATCTGAGGCTGTTGTTCACATAGGAATTCAAGTAAATGCATTGTGAAGGTGGAAGATTAGGTGGAAATCAAGGGATATAACTAACACGAAAACGACACCCAGTTCATCATGAGAAAAAATTGTTTCAAGTAATAACATCAATAATGGCGCTGATTTCCCAAGCAGAAATATTACAACCGCCGGACTCTGCAGCTAGACAGCGCTGACTATCAAATAACGTTTCCATGTAAGAGCACGACGCGTGCAATTTATATCAGTGTAAGTGGCTTGCAAATTATTCACCGTTGACGCTAAGTGCAGAAGCAAATGTTAAGTGAATGGAAATACTCACAGAACAAAATCCCTTTCAATGGCGGGACGCAGCCGGGACAAAGTCTCCTGTAATGTTGCCAGCGACAATCACATTTACGATCAACGCCCTCACGCGGCGGCAAAATACTCGACCAGAGATCATGGTGACAACGATAGTCCCCAACAGTTCTTTACGCAGGGATACAGTCTTCAAAACCGCCTCAGAGCGGGAAATTGTGGGGTGGCGGGCTTTGTAATGCAAGTAGGGAACCGTCTTTGTTTTCCTGCTACTCCTATCTCAGCAGGGAATCGCAGTGCAAGAGATCGCATCAAAACTCACCAGTGCAAGAGATCGTATCAAGATTCACCAGTGCAAGAGATCGTATCAAAATTCACCAGTGCAAGAGATCGTATCAAGATTCACCAGTGCAAGAGATCGTATCAAAATTCCCCAGTGCCAGAGATCGCATCAAAATTCATCAGTGCAAGAGATCGTATCAAAATTCACCAGTGCAAGAGATCGTATCAAAATTTACCAGTGCAAGAGATCGCATCAAAATTCATCAGTGCAAGAGATCGCATCAAAATTCACCGGTGCAAGAGATCGTATCAAGATTCATAAGTGCAAGAGATCGTATCAAAATTCACCAGTGCAAGAGATCGCATCAAAATTCATCAGTGCAAGAGATCGTATCAAAATTCACCAGTGCAAGAGATCTTTTCAAGATTCACCGGTGCAAGAGATCGTATCAAAATTCATCAGTGCAAGAGATCGTATCAAAATTCACCAATGCAAGAGATCGCATCAAAACTCACCAGTGCAAGAGATCGTTGCAAGATTCACCGGTGCAAGAGATCGTATCAAAATTCACCTGTGCAAGAGATCGTATCAAAATTCACCGGTGCATGAGATCGTCTCAAAATTCATTAGTGCAAGAGATCGTCTCAAAATTCATTAGTGCAAGAGATCGCATCAAAATTCATCAGTGCAAGAGATCGTATCAAAATTCACCAGTGCAAGAGATCGCATCAAAACTCACCAGTGCAAGAGATCGTATCAAAATTCACCAGTGCAAGAGATCGCATCAAAACTCACCAGTGCAAGAGATCGTATCAAGATTCATCAGTGCAAGAGATCGTATCAAAATTCACCAGTGCAAGAGATCGCATCAAAATTCATCAGTGCAAGAGATCGCATCAAAATTCACCGGTGCAAGAGATCGCATCAAAACTCACCAGTGCAAGAGATCGTTTCAAGATTCACCGGTGCAAGAGATCGTATCAAAATTCACCGGTGCAAGAGATCATTTCAAGATTCACCAGTGCAAGAGATCGTATCAAAATTTACCAGTGCAAGAGATCGTATCAAAATTCACCAGTGCAAGAGATCGTATAAAATGCACCTCAAGGAGATCACTAATGCGTACCAATCAAAGCTCACTTATTAAATGCAATAATGAACATTTCCACACAACAACTTTGTTTTTATGAACGGATTTCCAGTGGAAAAAACTTCGCGGAAGTGAGCATAAATTCGAAGAACGACGATGGCTGGTGCAGCAAACAGATCTCGACCACTCTACTGCCATGGTAACCGCGCGCAAAAAAATTTACCATTGCTCAGAAATTGGTGTCGTTTTTTAGTCAATTTTGAATGAGCTGCAGCCATCGGAAATGCAGAAAACTCAGAGAGGGAGAGAGGGAGAGAGAGAAAGAGACAATAACACTCTGCCGCACATCGAACGCAGTTACTACTGTAACTATAACGGTATGTTAAACGTACTGGATCATATATAGCATGATAGTTTATGTGTAGGGAAATGACATTTTCTCTAACGATAAAGAATGAAGATTTCTGTATTAACGAATGAATGTTATAAAGTATTATTAATGCTATTTAAGAAATGAATGTGATCAAGAATGAATGTTTCTATATCATTGGCACATGTGATGAAGAAATAATATTTCTATTTCTTGCGTCTGTCGGGCTTCAAAGACTTGTTTCATTTATAAAAAAAGTGATTGAAACGGTCATTTTCGAAGCATTAATATTTCGAGTTCTTTTATCGCTGGTTTGTTGGGATATCAGCATTGTATATAGATGAAATCCCGGCGCACCGGCAATTGCTATGTTAGTATCATCAGCTCCTAACCAATCACTTCCGCTTCAGTGTGTATTTTAAAATTGGTTGTGTTGGCAAATCTAATCTAGTGCATTAGTGAGATCGCCTAAATGCTTATAGAGCTTCAATTATTTGGTGGTTCTCCATTACTGAAATTATGAAACAAAATTCATTCCCTGAAGATTAGTGTTTTTTCCATGTCGCCAGGGCAAAGCATCACATTTTGGTGAATTAAGACTCTGGTTTGATGCTGATTCTGAGCAACAGCAGTATGCTACCCCGGTAAAAGCAGTTCCGTTAGTGATTATTTTTAACGAAGGAATCGGGTAGATATGGTAATTGAGAAAGCTAATCTGCTCCTTGAGATTAAATTTTGTTCACTCCTTCTCCGTATCTTTAAAAGTTGGAAAACCACAATTGTCATGTATTAGCGATCTATAATGATGATCAGAAAAAGAGACCAGCGCTGTAGGAACAAATTCGCATCCGTCACCGGACATTTGGAAAAATAAAGAAAGTTTGTTCCACCAAAGCTGAGCGGTGTTGAGACACCAATACGCAATTTACAACTAACAGAAGATGTACATCAGCTGGGGGTGCTGGAATGGGTGATCCAATTTACAAGTAGTTACAATCATCAACACACTCACCAGCTCGTAGCAGTTACTACATGGCGAACCCATTCAAGACGCCGGTTCACACCATTATCACACATCAATACACTCTCCAACCAACAGCTCACAACAAGTACATGACCCATGAGCATACTTACCCGCTCGTAGCACCATTAACTCGGCGTAACACATCATTTCACAACAGTGTAACACATCAATACACTCACCAACCAACAACTCATACCATTCCCACCATTGAATGAGAAATCGCATCAACGCGCAAGCCGCTTCTTTCTAGCAACGCGGACTGAAAACAAGTTTTCTGTAAAGCCGGAGGATGCTCTGCCAGGAGGGAGAGTTTCCAATGTTATTCTACTCAAATTCAGTCAAATTCATTGCAACTACGTTGAATTAATTCCTCTGCATATTCGCACTGGCAGCACAGCTGCCGTCGCCACTCGTAGCACTCGTGCAGAGCAGACTTGTTTAGTACTCGAAATCAAGGCTCGTAATCTGAACTGATGCTTTATCATCAAATGAATTCTCTTTCGGAATTCTGTGCAGATTTGTGTCGCACTCAGACCTTTGAGCTCGATTTAGTATTACTACTTAATTTCGCCATGTTATTGTAGCGCATCATGTTGGTAAATGCTATCCAAGCTTCTTACATAAAACATTTTGGGCTCATCGCTCTAGCTTCAAGTTTGTAAGTTCGTGCAAAACAATTATTTCATAGTTTAGTAGTTTCTCTTCTCCGCACTCAGCGTTCTTTCGCTTGTGCGAGCTTGGCGTACTGAAATATTTCTGGTAATAAAAGGAAAAGACTATTATTGCCTGTCAGAGAAACAATGCCAAGAATTTTCAACTTACCTCTAACACGAACTCACAGTTACAATTCCCGCTTAAAGTAATAGGCAACAATTCACTTGGAGCAGAACGCAAAGACATTACCAATGCGCAATAATAACGAATGCAGGAATCAGTTCCCACCAATAAGCTGATGCAAATGAATGCAAGAAGACAACCATTAAACCGCACTCGTACTCACAAGTTAAGACAGCACACGTACTCACAGGCTAGGATAGCACTCGTACTCNGCACTCGTACTCACAAGTTAGGACAGCACACGTACTCACAGGCTAGGACAGCACTCGTACTCACAGGTTAGGACAGCACTCGTACTCACAGGCTAGGACAGCACTCGTACTCACAGGTTAGGACAGCACTCGTACTCACAGGCTAGGATAGCACTCGTACTCACAGGTTTGGGTCTGGAGTCCCTGAGGAAGACCTTGAGGTCTCCTCCAGAGAGCAGTTCGAGGACGATGAAGCGCGGCAGCTTGCCGAAGCAGACGCCGATGAAGTGGACGATGTTCGGGTGTCGGAACTTGGACATGATGAGGGCCTCCATCAGGAAGTCCATCTCGGCTTGGTTGTTCGACATCTCCGTCAGCGTCTGCACGTAAGGTGGTTTGTCTTGTTATATATCTAGTTCAGTATACGATATGGTATTAGCGGACACCAATCAGAAGTCGGAGCAACAATAGGAATTTAGGCTTGGCTGTTCACACCTCAGTCAGTCTGTACAGAGATATGAGGTTTGGAACACCTGTTTATTGCAATCAAATGCGCTCTTCAAAACACTAGCAAGCGATTTAAGCTTTGATTAGACGCACTGGTTCGTGACGCACAAATTTTTCACTTGTATGAGCGGGAAAGAATTTCCAGCACAAAGAGGCTTCATGCCAAAAACATATTTTGTTTTTGCCTTAACATCAAAGATATTAACGGATATCTTAAGGAGAAATCAACAGTCATTCTCAAAAGGCTTTTCATGTTAGGGGAAGTTACGTAAAATAACAAGAATTAAATTATTCATTGAAATAAGCAATTCCGAAATAATTTCCAGAATTAGGTGCTGGCGAAAGTTCATAATAAAAATGCTATGAAAACTTTTGTTCCAAAATAAAAACTACGAACTTTAAGATACCAATTGTGTTTATACTGCTAAACTTATACAGTTGAGGATTTTGATTTTTCGAATCCAACAAGATCTTGCGTTCTTCTAGGATACTTCACAATACCTGATGGACTGAAAATAAAATGTTTGAATCCCCAGAGGATCAATGATCAATCAATCAATATCGTACATAGATCTTCATGCAGTATATTATTATGCAATATATTACAATACAATCTACTCTCCATGAAGCTTGAATTGAAGCATGTGTCATTCAACTAATTAGTCTACACCTTTTTCACTTCAAATTAATCCAAGTTAAGTTCAATTTAATCTAAGTCAAGTTCATATTAATCCAAGTCAAATTCAAATGAATCCAAGTCAAGTATAAATTAACCCAAGTCAAGTTCAAATTAATCAATTAATGTAACATAAAATTACCTCCTGAACTTAAATATTTGAATGAATGCATCCTGCTATTAACGTAGAATCTTAAAACATCTTTAATGTGTAGTGTAATACGAAACTTTTATAATTGGCTTCTATCTTTTACTCCGTTGAAAGATCTGAATCACACTCTGCCTCCTGATGCTGGATACTTACCACATTTTACGACAGCTTGTCTTTAATTTGTAACACCGGCAGAAATTTTATGTATTCCTTGCTGAAAGGAAAATCGATTGTCTCGCTCATCACATCCAATAGATACATATTTAACACAAAAAACGCTCAAGTTAACGAGTGATTGGGCAATTCTCAACTCAACTTAGGATTGGATTAATTTTAACATGACTTGGATAAATTTGAACTTGGCTTAGATTAATTTGAACTTGACTTGGATTAATTTGAACTAGACTTGGATTAATTTGAACTTAACTTGTGTTTAATTGAACTTGATTTGGATTAATTAGAAGTGAAAAAGGTGTAGTTAACTAGGGACGCTTTACAAAGAGCTTGAGTTACCTTGACAGCGACGGGCATTTCAACGGAGTCACCAGCGTAGTTCTTCAGGTATCCTTGATACACCTCACCAAAGGCACCCTGGCCCAGAGCTCTGTGGGCGAGAAGAGCCGATCTCATTAGGTAGGTCTCGTTTTCTTTAAAAAACTAAAACATCACAGAATAGAGCAGCTAATTCATAAACATAACAGAAAAAAGCCCAAATATAATGTCACCAAGATCAAGATATTGTACAAGAAATTGATATTTTACTGTGATCAAGATACTGTACGAGGAAAATACTTTGAATGTTTCGGTGTAATAGCATGGTATTGCAAGCAATGCGAAACCATGGTTCACATGGAATTCGTCACGCCAATTTTCCTCGGGTTGTAATTAGTTAAGACATTCTAGGCGGCACAGGCCTAAAAATTGGAGTCTCTATCTTCGTCGAAGTGTATTGAGCAGAAGTTACACGAGTGTGCCGTAGTTTTTCTAATTTACGCTAACTTCCACCCTACTTCTTCGCGGTACTTCGGCATGCAATTGAGATTTGGAGATTTTGTTGGAAGAGTTTTATTTTAATTGAAGGTTGAATACAGCATAAATTATAAAATCCAGCACCCAGCCGGATTACATAAGCCAAAAACTAATTTATTACGATTACGTAACATGCAAAAACAAATCAACACGTTCATTCTGCTCTTACTCTTGCATTGTATTCAATTACCAGCAATGACAACTTGTAATCAGATAATAGAATTGTATTACTGACACTTTTGTGATTCAAACATAGAAAAAAAAAGTTAGAGGTCCTCCCAAATCTAAAAAGTAATCTCCCAGAAAATCAGGGGATGTGTTCTTGCTGCAAAGATCCCATTTCCTGATATCGCGAGCTCTCGAAGGGCCAAAGCCATCACCAAAATTGGGGCTGATAAAATCAGGCAATTTTGTATTAGTATCTGAAATCAATGCACATCGCCTGGCCTACAGCTCGATAAAGAAGCTCAAGTCTGACAGTTTGTATATCGATGAAGTTATCCGTCCCTCGTCGGCCGATACCCGCAATCTCTAGGTAAAATAACGCGTCAACTTGGTGTCTCAAGTGAGAACTTGCAGGCGCAAATATTGCCATGAAGTAAAACTCACCTAGGAAAACACTTCTAAGAATTAGCCATAAACAAGGGCATTCTAAAAGGTCGACGTTTCGAGCATCGTTCAGGGAAATAGCACACTAAACATGCCGCAAAAAATATCACATTTCAAAATTATCACACGCTACCATCCTCTGAGTGTCGGATTGGCGATAGGTACTACATTCATTTATTCACTTTCATAATAAATCATTTTGTATCATGTTTTTGATGTCGCGTGTGAGCTCCATAAGCTGTGTGTCCCAGATGTGTTGTAGTGTGTACACGAAGTACACTTCTATTGTGCCCGACACACACTTCACTAGCACTATGTAGATGGTCTGTGTCCGGGCGATGACGCACTGGAAAGACTGAAGAGCATTTACAGGGCGCTATTTAATGTAATGAAAATACTTGTTATCTTGAAATGAAGATGAAGGAAGGAGGAAGATCGTAGGAAATATTTCCTGTACACGCAATATACCAAAATCGTTAAAAAATCTTGACCTATCCATGAGCTGTTTTATACGATATTCTTTCCTCCTTTGCTTCTGTTTAATTGAATTATTCCTTTTAGCGAAAGGTAGTTTCTTATCAGAAGAAAACGGAAATTTTACGAGCGCCGCAGTAAGTTGCAACATCGGAGAGTGGCAGTCAGAAAATTCAAGGCGACAAAAATTTATAAATGTAAACTTTTTGCCAAGGAAGGCTTCCAAAATAAACTCGAAATAATCTCGTACATGGGTGGTAGACATATCAGCTGCCTACAGTTTTCATGCCTCTACGGCGAGCGAAGCAGAAGAACATTTGTTCATTTAAACACAAGAAGAAAATTTCGAGAAAGATCGCATTACGCTGAGTTAACACCCCAGATCATGCGCCTCAACTCGCTCCTGATCCAATATTGAAGCCGGCATCTGCCCTGATCAAGACGCGAACTTTAACCACTGCGTATACTTGCGTAGCAGATTGTGCTAGACTTAAGCATTTTGACGTAGCATTTTGTGCTAGACTTAAGCATTTTGACGTAGCATTTTGTGCTAGACTTAAGAAACAATCTACTTCTGCATCGCTTTTGCTAAATGAACAGTCTGAATTTTGGGCTTTCGCTTAGTTTTACGTACAGCTGCAAACACCTCACAGCAATAAGATTTTCAAGGTGACGCAATTCAAGGATATCTGGTGCCGCAGTGCTAAGCCGCTCTGCAGTGGTGCCAATACTCAATTGTGTGTATCAGCTAAGGATCCTCACTTTAAGATATTTTAAAAACTAGTGTTGTTTCTTATATCATCTTCATTGGAAAAACACACGATTTCTTTCTTTTCATTTCTTTCTTTCCGACAGACTGCGAAGAGTGGACATTTCGGCGCTACCGCGGCGCAGCCTAGAAGGTTCAGACATGAGAAATGATGCGCTGATAGACTGTTCTTTACCGCAATGCTGAAGACGATTTTTGGTGCTGTATATGAACGTGTATCAGCGTAC
>JACJUY010007785.1:0-17424 GCA_014220935.1 Platorchestia sp. MABIK
ACTGAAGTGAAGTTAAAGCTTCTGCTACAATTACTCTAGTAGTGCCGATAGTACGACACTACAATTGAACACAACCGTAGAAAATGGGAATAACTTCATTGACGCTACGTAGTGTAGGAATGCAGCATGGTAGAAGAAACAAGGTAGAGTAAAATCAGTTATTTTCGTCGACCGTGTGGCAATGCTGACGTCATGGCAACGAACCATTAGTAGCGCTCATATTACATTTGTCAACACTGCTAGCCCAAATCTGGCACCACTTTTGGCCTAAAGACATGTCGCAATGGTGTCGTCATCAAATTTGTTTCAAATGAAGCCGTTCTATTGACTAGCCGAACAAGAGGAGGCGCATTTTCCCCCGTAGAAATAACTCCACCTTGTTTCCTCTTCCGTGGAATGCACTCTTTTGTACTCCTGATGACAAAACTATGTAAAGTGTAAAGAACTTCGTGGTTCATTGGGTGCGTTAAGAGATTTCCAAAACGCGCAGGCTTATCCAAACTGTTTCTGTAACAACATAGTACAAACACTTTAGATCTAGCTCGAAATTTTAATTGTACACTTCAATTTAACCAATTACGTTCTCTAATAAACTGAATAAACACATTCAACGAAGAAATTGAATCCTATCAAACACATGAAATCACTTCAGGAATTATTGCACGAGATGAAGTAGGGTATGAACGACAAGCAGAAAACATCAAAACCTAGCGAATTATTAGTCTCTTTTGTGCGTACTCTTCCGTGTATTGGGAGCAAATGGAACGCCTAGAGCGCACACCGACCTCAGTGCGCCTAGACTAAATGTGCCTGCCACGCACGTATGAGCTTCGCTGCACAAAGCTTTCGAAAAGTTAAAATCGCTACCGTATTTTTTCCTTTCCTGGAAAATTTCATGGCTCATCCTAAGGATTGGAATGCTAGGTATTGCAAATTACATTCTCGATTGAAATGGCTTGATTGGAGAGTAAGAATTCATGCAAATTTGATGAACAAAATCTATTCACGTGAGGTATGTATTCTATTCAATAATATCTTTATTTAGCGTTTCCGACATATTTCGTCCTCCATTAATCAATGGAGCAGTTAATCAATCATCTTCCTGTTAATCATTTCCAGATTTAAATGGTGAGAAACTACATTGACATTCCCTTTGATTGTTGTCTTATTTAGTTTTCGGTGTTCCCAATTCAACTGTTACCTCATCTATTTTAATAGTGCCGTCAATTCTCACCCATTCCGTTCAGTTGCTACCCCATTTACTTAGGATGGGGAAACGTTCTCACACAAACCAGGCCCACAATAGTTAACCAGGCCTACAGTATTTAACCAGGCCCACAATAGTTAACCAGGCCTACAGTAGTTAACCAGGCCCACAATAGTTCACCAGGCCTACAGTAGTTAACTAGGCCCACAACAGTTATGCGCTAACACCCATGCTAGTTAACTAGGCCTGACCCAAAAGCAGCCCCAGACCCGCGTTGCCATTAACAACACACACAAACACAATCACAAAGGCGCGCCATAATGCTGATACATTTCTCTCCTCCATGTACACGCAGAGCTTCGCTGCATTGCTCACAGACTGATCGCTGCGTCTCTGTAAGCGAAAAAATCGAAAAATTAATTCGTATTTTTGTAATTGGCAGCTGCTCTAAAAGAACGCGTTTCCCCTCACGTACCCTCACTCAGTCTCAGTCAGCCTCAGCGGGCCAGCGGCCAGTGCGCCTCAGACCGGCGACGTGAGAGGTTGTACCGCGCGCCGCGCTTCCTCTCACCCACAGCTTGACAGACTGTGCCGCAGCGGCGTGAGCGCTCAACCAACTGCCCTGTTTTATTTGTTTAAACTTTGCTAAGTCAATTAAGCACGGAACTGGTCGGCTGCTCATGTTGGCGTAGCGAGCAGTTGATGTTAGAATTAAGTTTCGATCGAACATGAAACGTTTCTCGGAGAACGGTTTTATATTGTCCCCTCGGAGGACCTTCATATGGGCAGTAAAACTCCCAGAACTTCTGATCCCCAAAATTCGACCCTTGACCTGTGAAAATTTTCGAAGTGAACTTGAAAGAACGAAGATTTCAAAGCGGTTCTGAACATTGGCTCAAAAATAAGGACTTGAATTAAGTACACTTCTTATTTTTACTAATCATCACGTAAATGATTATCTGTATGAGAAGTACTTGTGTGAGTGAATATCATCTATAATTCAGCATCAGTTGTAGCACTGATAATCTACAACGTGTCTCCTGTTTTTAATGCAAAGTTTGTAGGTTAAATTTATGCATAGGTGTGGAGTGTGCCTTGTTTTTGATGCAATTGTTGTAGGTTAAATTTACGCGTAGATGCAGCGTGCAGGATATTTTCGATGCAAAGGTTGTAAGTTAAATTTACGCATAGATGGAGCGCACATCTGTTTTTATGCAAATCGTGTAGGTGTAATTTACTCACACAGAAGCAGCTGCGCAGAACGTGTTCTAGCGTGGCTGCATTAACCTCCGTGTCACGGTCAAGTATTACAGTATTTTTAAACCTTAAACATTTATCTTTTATTTACTTCATACCATGACCTTCATCAGTGACATGTGTTTAGATTTGGATTTCAATGACATCTTGTATACTTAGAATCATCTTTGAATGATAGCATTAATTACTTCATGTTCATTAGTAAAGTATGTTTGAGGTATGATGTGGATCACATTGTGTTTTAATTATTTCATGAATTACGTTATGTTCCTTAGCGACATACCTTCATGTTACGTAAAGAATTACATTATGTTGATCAGTGGCCTTCACTTCCTTGTGCATATTGGTGTAACCCTAAGTTTTAAATACAGCTTATGATTTTGATGTTAGATAATCCTAATGACTGAAAAATAAAATGTTGCTCATAAATTGACGAGCTGTTCCATTTGCGGTAATGTTCAAAATTGAAAAACCCTTCAGATGTCGTAGTCACTGACTTTTAGACACACAGTCCAGAATCGAAGTCTATGCTCATTGCTGGTATTAAAAATAAGCACAAAACGTTGAAAATTAGAACATCTGTGTAGAGACTCCCGGCGCAGTGCCTCAGACTGAGGAGTGAGCGCCTCCCGCAACTTGCGGCGCGAGACTTTCTGTGTCTGGAAAAATGACTTCTGCGTCACGAAGCTTCGAGCGCACATTTTGAAACCCCAAGTCATGCCTATCTCGAGCAAAAACTCACACCTCTTTTAAGAGAAAAAGTTATGCCTCTTTCAGGTAAAAAATAACTAAGCCTCTCACATGCAAAAAGATCATGTGGCATAAGCAAAAAATAACTCATGAATCTTAGAATTTAAAAAATCATGCCTCTTTCATGCAAAAAAATATATCCTACCTCATGCAGGCAAAATACTTAGGCCTCTCTCAATTAAACAAAACTCATGCCTCTCTCAAGCAAAAAACTCATACCTTTCTCAAAAAAAATGAAACGTTTTCCCTGTTTTCGCTTTGAAAGAGACAGTCGCTAAAGGCTCTATTGATCTTCATGCAGCCATTGCACGATTGCATCAGAACTAAGCTCATGTTTTACAAATGTGTCGCATAATTAACAAACTCGAACCTTGATACAGAAATAAAATGCAGAGTACACGCAGTTATAAACCGTGTTGAGTTTAAAACACGATGTAAAAGTAACGAACCATCTTTACTGGCTCCTTCATAATTACAAAAGCGTCGTATCATTCTGTTTCCAGCTCCTGAACCTGAACGGAAAAAGAAAAGGGCTGGCTCAGTGAGCAGAAGGGTTTTTCCAATAAGTTCCTCGACCCGTCTTCTCCACTTTCTTTAATTACCAAAAAAGCGACTCCATGCTGTTAAAAACCGCACTAGTGGGACTGGGCTTGAACCAAGATCTTTCCCGTGCTGAGCTACAAGGGTTTACGCTCGCGTCGCAAAGAAGAGACATGTTCAGAAATTGAATAATAAGGTGGAATAATGTAAATCATGCCTATATCAAGTTTTCTTTTCATCGGGAAGATTTCAAAGGGTTACAGTGCGTCTAGAATCTCTTGGCCGTACAAAAAACACAGCATGTGTTGAGTCTGATAAGCATTACATGTATCTCACAAACTGCATGTGTAGCTTATACAGTATGTGTACGCAGAACACGCTGTTTGCAATCTACACACAGTGAAAGCGGAGCAAATAGTGCACAGAGTATACAACGTAGAGTAGTTACAGCACTCACCTGTTGCATTCAAATTGCGCGTTCTATGCACATAATTTTAACAGCAGTTAAAATCCAAGTGCATAGCACGCACAATAAGAATGCAGACAAAGTGCACTGTATACACAATCCGTTCAGCACATACAATTAATGGAGCGCTTGAGAACCAAGTTTCCATGTTCATAATTTGCGTCGGTTCATAGCATTATATAATGCACTTATACGACATGTTCCGGCTAATTTGCTTCCACATCGTTCTTTGACGTAGCTCTGTTTTTTTTTATTTTTACATTTACACCCACACGCACTAGTTATACTGTTGCTTTTGTTCGCACCATGTAATAATTGGTTGAACTTTATTCGAAATGTTCGCATTTCACATGACAGTAACAAGTACTATGAATTTAGATGCGTACGCAATATAATTCATTACCATTTTTTAGCTATAGTTGATTCACTGGACGCACCATAACCCTAAGTAATCGTATTACGATGTTTATTTTGAAGGGAAACAAATTTCTAAGTCTCTTTTTTTGTGCTGAAGCCCAGAATTAACAATGCATGACAATTAACATGCTAGCATCTTTCTTTACCATTCTGCTGGTGTGAGCAAAACTTGCTGCGATCGTAGAATATTAACGTAACTCACAAAAATTTTGCTGTTAATTGAGAGCAGATAAATTTTGATGTAAATAATACAGCATCATGAGCTGGTAGCCAGCCCTGAGGGGGAGAGTGAGGGGAAAAGTCAGGTTGTTCTAACTAGCCACTAGATCCCTCGCCATATTTTTGTCTCGCTATTTTTTACTGATTTTTCTTCCTCAAAATTGGTTGATTATATCGAGGGCAAAAGGACTCAATTTCAACTAAAAGAAATATTTCTAAAACTGAAATCTTTCTGAAGAGAAAACTATGAAAATTTTTATACAAAGTTAAGCGCTTTTAAGAAGGAATGCTAACTTCTCCCTACGCAATTAGTGCATGGCTGAATTTCCTGCGGTAGAGAAATGAAGATTGAAATCAATCAGATGTTTTTTACTATAAGCAGGGTGTTCAATTTTGTCCCATCTTTTCTATGATAGAAAGGGTGATAAACTGTACCCTTTCCATGTCTATTTCCTTCAAGAAAAATTCAAGTTCCCATAAATATAAATCAATTTCCTTCAACTGTGAATTAAGTTGTTCAAAACATAAATTAATTTTCTTCAGCTGTGAATCAAGTTCTTAAAAAAGTAAAACAATTTCCTCTAACTGAAAATTGAGTTCCTCCAAATGCACATAAAGTTCCCCCAAGTTCCAGATGTTCAAATTACAAATTCTTCAGAATTCCAGAACTAAATTTACACGGACTATAAAAATATTCACGTACGAGAGCTACATTTGTACGACAATAATGAACCATTGATGAACAGGAAACAATTTTACTGCAAGCGTACAAAATAATGAAGTATATTCATGTATAATGATGAAAGTGTATTGTAGAAATATGTTTATTCGGAAAATACCTATCCAATGTAGCTACAAACAGATTTATTACATTAAGATTAACAATACTTTATTCTTCCTGAATTTCTTTAATGAAAATATGGCGTACGTAGCATTCATGGTAAGTGTAATAAAAGTAATTTTGTATTGTCATTTCAGCCTAGCTGTAGCTGAATAATGAAGCAAGAGTCAGAATCTTTCGCAGGAAAAAAAAATCCTTTTTTATAATTGAATGAACTCATTTAATCCACATTCATGACAATGTCAATTACTGAGGGATTTCCTTCGATTCATCTTGTCTGGTTGCCTCCCGGATATTTTTTCAGTCTTTTTAAAAACCTCATCAACATTTTCGAAACAGCTTCTTGTGAAAGCAATTCTAAGCTTTTATCTGCTGCTCCGTTTTCGACGCATTCTTTTCCGTTTTTATTGAACATGCTCTCTATTTCCTATCTTAGCCTGAGTTTGATGTGATTTTTAAGAACGCTTCAAACCAACTAAGACAGAGGTTGCCGCTAGTCTAAGAATCTGAAGGCGTGAATGCTGTTGAAGAAGATTTTCTCGTCTGTAGGAGCTGTTACATACATTGTCAATCACGAAAGTAGAATTTTTCAATGCGTTGTGTATCGCATGATTGAACCGAATTTCGAACCAAATGCAATGGTCTTTGAGTTTGACGACACCTCAACGTGTTATGAAACACAGTACAGTACTGATAGACTTTGCAACTTAATTATTGCAGCACATTTTCTTTCCTATACTTAAAAGTAGTAAAATGAACGCTCATGTCCCGATCTTGAACATTTCTTCTCTACGTTTGCAATAGAGGTTGAAGTTTATTTTGCCAATTCAAATGAATGTCTCACCTGTGGATTACGCGTCAAAAAATTTTGTCATGAAGATTCATTTCTTTATCATACGTTTTTGGAAAACAATCTAATTGATTACAGTTATTTTACTTTTGGCTATAAACAATTTGTCTTTCAACCAATTTTTAATTGTATTCAAACTTTCATTTAAAATGAAGGTACTTGAAAATTGCACTTCTAGTTGCGACAATGAATTGGAAGGATTCGCTTCGATAGCAGATATTACTTCTTTCTTGAAATTGTCAATTATCGCGAAAATACATCTGTCTTTCTTTAACCACGCAAAGGTTGTTTTAGGGTTTGATTTCAAGGATCCTAGAACTGCCTTCCATTTATCTTCAGGGTCGAGGAGGTCAAAAATTATTTTCCACCATTTTTACCGATCTTGTATCTCATCTTGGAGAGTGCGATAGTGATGTAGTATTCTTATTTAATAAAATTGAAAAAAGGCAAAATTTCTGACGCATTTAGCTGAAATTGATGAACGGATGCAACAGATGCACTAAGAGAAAAGGAGCAGAAATGTACTACACATATTGATCCCTCTTATGAAATAAATATATGACATTGATCACAATCAATTTCACAAATGAGTTTACTTTCGAAACTCAATTTTCAGTTTTATGAATTTGAATTTTACCATGAGGAACTTGATTTTCACCGAAAGAAAGTGATTTTCTCTTTGAGGTAATTGAAATTCCTTGGGAGTAAGTTAATTTTCTTTCAAAGGATATTAATTTTTACTACCTAAGTGGAGTATGATTTTTGGACAAGGAAATTGATATTCACTTTCAGGAAATCGGATTTCATTTAAAGGAATTGGACCTACAAATGTCATAGTAGGTAATCTAACAAGCTGGATGGCAAGCATGCCTACAGGATGACTATATATAATGTTCTAGGTATTCGTACGCACATCCTAAGATGAATCATAACATCATGGTCGTTATAGATCACTTTATAGTCATCACTTTAACCATCGCCGAAAGTTCAAGTCAATGGGGTCATTACGAAACGATTTTCTCAAAAGAACTCGCAGAAAAATGAGAAAAATGTGGCCAATGTTTCTCACAACGAGATCTCGACACAAAGGTGCGATGAATGCAAATTATTCGAGAGGGGAAGTTCGAATCTGCACAAAAAATATCAAAGCTTTGAACTCCAGAGTTTGATGAGCGTACCACGCAAAATCGATGATGAAAGAGAAACCTGTATTGCGTGACTGAACTGCAAGGACTCGAGGGAATGATGCACTATTGCGGTTTTCTAAATATGATGCACTATTTCGGAATGATGCACTATTGAGGCTTCAAGTTATAAAATTATTTTTCATGTTCTACCATTGTTATGGAGGAACGATGTAAATTGAAGTCAAGTTCAAGTCAAGTTCCCTGTCGAATGCGTTATTTCATTCAAGGAATTCAAGGAATTTCAGGAACATATGGAAAATAGAAAAATTGTAAAAGGCTCTGGATTTCAAAATTCGTTTACCAAGGCTCAGATTAGCAAAAAAGTCTACTGAGTGCACTTCGAATATTTGAGTTGCAGTGAAGCTGAAATTTGAGAACGTGACTTCACCATTTTGAGAACAACTCTGCTTTCGGCAGTGAAATTAGATTGCGGCCGACTCTTTTCCAGACGACGGTGCCCCTTTACAGCAGTTCCCCCTGCACCGGCAAATGGAAAATGACAAAAAAAAAATCATCTTGGGTTGCTGTCGGATGTTCTGAACGTCGCTCTAGTGCGAATCGCATTGTATACGAGAACGGTCTCGACTTAAAGGATTTGCTATCGTTCAATGAAATCTTCCAGGTATATTTCAGTAGTATTTTTGCCACTCTCACTGGTGAGATTGGTTTTCTTGCAGCCTCGTATCTTAGCCCTACTGTATAATAGTAAATTTGGGATGCATTTTGTAACATATTTCTGTAGTACTTTGGCCGCTCTCAATGATGAGATTGATTGTTTTCAGCAATGTGCTTTAGCCGTACTTGGCAATAGTGAATTCGATGAGTACCTTCCAGACAAATGTTCAGTCATAAAACCCTTATTCTATCAGTATTTCAATCAGTCCCAATTCCTAGAGTTCTTTGTCCTGAAATTATAATTAAATATTCTTCATATATACATGTTTAAGTTGGATTGCTTTGACTAAATGTTTTTTTTTTCGAGTTTTTGAATGGGCTATATGAGTAAAACTCCATTTTCCTTTTGCTTCAGACGTAGAAGTTAAAAAAGAATAAGACGCGTGCATTAATTATAGAGTAAAATATTTTAATTCAATTTAATTCCTTGCTTGTATTATTTTGGTTATCTTCGTTGTCAGTCTACAGAAGTATCAATTTTATTTGGCATAGAAATTAATGTGGAAATTATAAGTATTCCCAATCGTTTACTAAGGTCCCTTGTGTTGGCGCACGTACATCGTAGGATGAAAAAAACAGCGTGGTTTGTTTAGAAAAAACTTTTCACACACTAATTAGATTTTCAATCTCCCCTCCTCCCTTTCACTTTGAACCAACAAGACTGCTATGAAAGAAATTCTAATCACACGCACTCACGTAATGAGTGGTGGCTGTCACTCCCTCACGTAAAAATGCAAAAAAAATACAACGGAACAAAAGAAAATTCTAATCACACTCAGATGATGTTAAGTGTTCTAAATTGAACATACCCTAAAACCGAACCTTCATTCCCGAACGCAAAGCCCAATTTTTCTCCTTTACTAATAGCAATAATGTAACAATACCAGAATTATGAGTAGCAAAAAAGTGTAAACTCAGCTACATTAAGTGAAGAAGAAACATCCATTTAACTTCGTTTATATTTCGATCATCTGACGAAAAATGCTCCCACTTGTACTTTGATGTTCGCCGCCTCAAAAGTTTTGGAAACGCTTTATCCCTAAAAAAAATTATATTCTGATCGTTTCTGTTTTTCCAAAATTGTTAATTTTAAAAATCGAGGATAGCAACGCGACCACCCAGACTGAGGGTAGGCATGAATTTCGTACTATGAAGCGGTCGACATGTTGGTTTGAGTGCGACGTAGCGTGTGTGTCTTCACTTTGTGATCTTCTGTTACACACTGCTTCCCCTCACACGCTGCTTCCCCTCATTTGTGTGTTTTTTCCCCTTTACGCGCTGCTTTTCCTTGCATGAAGTTCTCCTTTGCATGCTTTTCCTTTTTACGCGCTCTTTTCCCATACACGCCATCCTTTCTTCCACGCTACCTTCCTTTATACGCTGCCTTCCCTCATACGCTACATCCTCTAACACTCTGCTTCTTTCATATATTGTCATTCCGTGCATGCTTCTATCTCTTCACGTTCCATTCCCTTAGACTCCATCCTCTTTTAAACGCTCAAATTTTGGTTTCTGACGCAGAAGTTAAAAACAATGGGATACGTGCAGTAGGAATAAAGTAAAAAGTATTTCAGTTTAATTTGATTGTTTGCTTGCATAAATTTGTTTGCGTTGATTTATTCAAATAAAAGCCCAATGCTTCGGTTCTCCGTCCTCTTGGGAGTTTCGCCAGTCAAACGTCGCCCACGATGTGTTTGGGTCGATATAATTTAGTTGAAGCTAGAGATTCATGAAATACTTCGAGAGGTACTCATGCGCCGGAGAATTTATTTGAGTTCATGAATTTAAATCAAGTATGGTTACCAAGCAGTCAGCAGCAATCTCTCAAATTCAAATCAGTTTATAATGCCCAAAAATAAATGGAAATTTTGTACGTGAATTTTACTTCAGTTTTGTTTACAGGGGACAAATAATGTAGGCAGCTATCAATCGGGCAGCCTGAGATGAAAAAGCGATCGAAAAATAAACTCGGCTTCCTGTGACAAAACTTGAAGCTCCTTCCTCTATTCAATACGACTCTGTTGATTACTTACTTCCTTCCTCGGTCTGTCCGTCCTTCCTTCCACCTCGTGACTGAATGCCTGAACACTACATAATGACTGAAAACAGTGTTTTTCAATTGGATTTTATATGTATTGAGTATAATTCATTGCCATGTTATGCAAGTGGAAAAATGGAGGAATCTTAACAAGAGAAGATGAGCTGTTAAACTTTCTATTTAATTAAAAATAACATGAAATAATAACAATGAACTTGTGTGTGATGCACGAGCCTCAACTGCAAGTCCTTCCATATGGCAGCCACACAAGTACCTCCATATGGCAGCCACACAAGTACAATATGGCAGGCACACAAGTACCATTTGGCAGCCACACAAGTACCATTTGGCAGCCACACAAGTACCATATGGCAGGCACACACGTACCTCCATATGGCAGGCACACAAGTACCTCCATAGGGCAGGCACACAGTACCTCCATATGGCAGGCACACAAGTACGTCGATAGGGCAGGCACACAGTACCTCCACAGGGCAGGCACACAAGCACCATATGGCAGCCACACAAAGGCACATCAGAACACCCAGAAAAGATGCACCTAAGCCCCTCCATTCCGTCGCTGCACTTCGCATGCGCTGGGCAGCCCGAAGCTCTGAAAACTTTTCACGGAATTTTGCCTCAGCCAAAATTAGAAGTCCCATTTCCTGTTGCCATCTCTTCGAAACTTATTCTTATCGTAGAGTTTAGGCGCGTGTTCGAAAAGTTGGGGAAGTGATGGGTTCTGGGGATGGGGAAGACAGAGGCTTGGGGAGGAGTTGGTGTCTCTGAGGTGTGGGTGTTGTAGGAGGCGCTTAAAACGAGCTTATCGTTGACATTTGCAAGTCTTTCTACTTTTTTTACTTCAAAGAAATAATTTACTCGTGAAAACTGTTTTTTTTAATGAACTGTTACCTGTGCGTCTGTTCTTATTTCCATTCCTTAATTTTATGTATGAATGGGTCACATCAGAATGGTTTTAATCCACGTATAAAAATCACGATTAACTCATTCTCGGGTAAGAATGAGTAAACTGACTTCATTTAATATGTGTTTTTCAGAGTGAGACGAGTAAACTCGACCAAAACATGACCTATCAAAAACAGACCCAGTCGAGGTTATTCGTTTATTCAAAGCTTTTCTCAAGTGTCAACGAATTTCTCATTGAAATACTGTTAAGAAGCAATTAAAAATTGCATCGTAATCAAAAGTTTCCTTAAAGAGAATCGCTGGTGAAGATGTTAAAAACAATAAAAGTTTACAGTCCAGTAGAGCTCAGGTATCCAGTTTACAAAGTGGAACTTGAGTCGGACTTACCATCCAAGCAAACGACCAACTGGCTATTGGTGAATAGTGGGTTAGTATTTATTTCATATTTAGATCTACACATTATGCGAGCCAAGAATTTCGCCTCTAAGCATACAGAATAAAATACATATTTATGTACCGCTAATTTCAGTTTCAATTAAATTACCACATTCTCACAGTTCTCTGAATTGTTATAAATGTAAATATGTTGAATTAAATCTAAAATGAATTTTCTTCAGCCACAATCAAAAAATTAGTCGTAGACAATAATTGACATATCAGCTAGCATGTGATTGTGCTGCTTGAATCTGCATTTCTGTGAATATGCGTGCGATGTTTACATCCAGCATTTTACTTGTGTCTGTTTCCAATTGAATATCATTGTGTTTGCGTCCAATATTTACTTCAAGCTTGTTATTTATGCTTTTTAATTTTGTAAATCATTATATCCCTGTCGAATGTTGAAAATATGGTAGAAGGTCACACAGACAATAGCCAACACATTTACTATAATGGCACTTGATTAGCAGATTTTGTAGGCGTTGAGAAAACTCTGTCAAAGCCTATTAGCGTTGTTAATTCATGGCCTGTTAGCTTAGTCAATCTCTGTCAATTTATTCATTGGATCTTCTAATATTTGTTCTGCACTGAACAATAATTTGCACTGACTCTGTTTTTGAGTAAAATCTTCGAGTTTACCGATCTTCATTCTTAACTTCTTGAAAAAAAAAACTGGATCGCACTCGCTTTCGGAAAACAATAGTAAAGGGACCGCATATTTGCATAAATTTTCTTCAAATGAAATCCAAATTTTCATTTCGATTAACTAGAACAAATGCGCACCTGGCATCAAACGCACGTGCAGTGATGCCATGCGCCATCACTAGCAAGGTTAAACGTGGGTCACTCCGGGTCTTCTTCTTATGCCGGGCATATCAAATGATGGCGGTGCAGACCCACAAGGGTTGTTTTCCTGCTCATTTCTAGGAAAATCATTTGTTCAAATAGCAGTCGTTCATTAAAATCTCAGAGATCGAATGTTTGAGGTGGTGTTCCTTATTGATCAATATCAATTGTTCAACGAGCAGTCATTCTTAATTTTTAATCACTGCATAACAAAAGGCAGGAGATTCTTTTCGTTCCCAAGAAATGTGAGCTATGTACATTTTTTCATTAAAGAGAGAAAATACAGTAGTTCGAAGCGTAGCCTTATCACGTCTATATCTAAAATGAAGCTATGTTTCCTAGTTCCGACAGTTGGTGAGCTATTCTCCATCAAGTCATTTAACAAAGGAAGAAACTAGTACATCGACACTGTTCTTTAAATCAAACCATGTACATTCAATTTTAAAAATAATGTTGACTTTTTTAAAGCGACAAATGTTGATTAAAAACAAATGCATTGTCCCTGTTCTCAATATTGAACACAGTTCATTCATTACAATAAAAAACTGTTTCTTTTGTCAAGTAACGTGAGATTATTAGGAAAAATAAAAATCCGTTTTACCTGTTCTTTAAATCTAACCATGTTCGATTATTCTAAAACACAGTGTGTCGTCTTTATGGTACCGTGCGTTAACGAAGGAAGGCAGAGCTACATTTTCCCGACCTGTTCTATAAATCTAACCATACTTATTAAATTCTATCCGAAAACAAGGCTGCATTTTCCAGGTAACGTGAGTTGATTAAGGAAAACACAGACACATTATCCTCGTTAACATCTCCACAGGTCAGGGGAATAACATGAACTTTGTGGCGACCACCTGCCGTATCTCTGCCGCATTACCGCAACGCCAAAGTTGACTGCAAATTTTGTGTTTTTCAGAGTTGTGTTCGTAAAGTACCTTTTCTTCCGTGAGCCTCGAACTCAAGTTACGACCTGAAGTTCAGTGCAGTGTTGTGTTTAGAGAGACAAACTTTCAAAGTTTTCTTTTAAAAAGTTCTTTTTCTTTTAGGCTTCAAGTTTGTGGCTCGGCCGGAATATTTGCGTCGAGGACCTCAAGGTGAGTCTGGCAAACAATTTTTTTTCTCGTTGACTTTGAACTTTCCGGAAATTTTGCGTCTGCGCAACGTTTGTTTGTTGGTGATTTTGGAGCCGAACTTCATCACTTAGGAAGGACTTTGTGTCTCGTTAGTCAGGAGGTTCTAATTAATGACTGCTTTGATGCTGCGCGTCACGAGGTAAGTTTGATCAGATTTCCAATAATATACCTAATAAAATAGTTCTTTGCGTAATTTCAGATGCGATTTGCAAGCGATTAAGTGTTTGCAGCGTCTTTGGAGAGTTCCTCCAACTTGTTCCTGTGTATTTTGAGCAGCAACTTGTTCGGTGTAAGTGTTAGTCCCGAAGTATTTCTACTCTTCGAGTTTGTATGCAAGTGTCAATGCACAATCATAAAGGCTGAGACGTTCAATATTTTCTTCTTACGCACATGTTTATTAATTTCATTGGAACAGTTGACCAAGTTTTGGAGTTTACCGAGTCTAAGGTTACTTCAGGGAGTGGCATCAAGACTGGATGCTGTAAATCAAAATCTTTGTTTGCTTCAGGCATTCGAGGCCGCGTTTTGGGAACGTTGTAGTTTATATGTTTTGAGATGGAAGCCCTGGGTAGCACATGCGTAGGGTTAGATTCTACAAAAAATTTACTAATCACGAAACGTTGGCATCAAAATTAACCGTAATTGTAAATACAGATTGCAAATAACTAAAAACTTAACGTCTGTGTTCATGAAGCGGGAATGATACATTTGAATTAAAATCATTTTAAAGATCATACTTGTGTTCAAAATAAGCGAAAACGATGCATTTGTGATAAATACAAAACAACGGAGATGACATACTGTTCTTTCAAAATGCACGAGAACGATAGATAACTGAAACTCAGCGGAATGTCAACGAAAAGCAACTGACATATATGTGCTGCAAATAACCGTGAATGACATATTTGTATTGCAAATAACCGTCTATGATACGTTCATTTGCTTAAAAAAACATGAATGACAGATTTTTGTCAAAACTAACCCAGCATGTTACAAAAAAAATCCTGGAAAACGGTTCTGTCTGACAAAACTATGAGCAATTGATATATGCAGGAATACAGAAATGAAATAGCTTGAAACACCGCAGCAAAACAGGCCTCAGAAAAACCGCTTAGGAGAAATTGTTTTTCAAGAAGTTATAAATTCCCTCTGCCAAATTTTACGAAATAAACACCCACCAAATTATTATTGGGGTTTTTCCAGCTTACCCGTGCATCTCTTGAATCTCTAGGTAACATCTGTATCTTCCTTGCGTCTCCTGAATCACCATGCATCGTCTGAATCTTTCATATGACTTCTAAATCTCTGAGCCTCCTCTGGACCTCCATGTATCTTCTGTATCTAAATGTGTATCCCCAGTGTATCCGTTTATCATTTGTATCTTCGAGTATCATGTGTCTCCGAATATGGTCTGTGTTTCTGCATATCACGTGTCTTCCAGCGTGAATTCATAATCCTCGAGTTTCTTCTGTCTCTTTTCAACTGGACTCTCTGTTTTCAGTAACTCGGTATGCGCAGCATTTCTACAGTAATATTTCTACAGTTGTATTTCTACAGTAATATTTCTACAGTTGTATTTCTACAGTAATATTTCTACAGTAGTATTTTTACAGCATATCTACAGTGGTATTTTTACAGCATTTCTACAGTAGTATTTCTACAGTAGAATTTTAACAGCAATATTTCTACGGCAGTACATCTATCGCCGAGTTTCAACAGTATTTCCTCCTGTATCTTGTGGAGGGAAATGCGCATCGAGCACCGCCTGAGAGCACCACAGCAGGCCGGGCTGTGCTGACTAGACACCGGTAGACAAATCCTCTGATCGTTAGAACGTTTGTACAGATGCTGCTTTTTAAGTGGGCGAGGGGCAGTGAGGGGCAGTGACGGACAGTGAGGGGCAGAGAGGGGTAGTGAGGGGCAGTGAGGAGTTGTGACGGGCTGTGAGGGGCAGTGAGGAGCAGCGAGGGACAGTGAGGGGCAGTGAGAGACAGTGAGAAGCAGTGAGGGGCAGTGAAGGGCAGTGAGGGACGGGGAGGGGCAGTGAAGGGCAGTGAGGAGCGGTGAGGGGCAATGACGGGCTGTGAGGGAATTGATGGAGCAGTGTGAGAAAAGTAAGGGACAGTGAGGGGCATTGATGTAGCAGTGAGGGGCGTCTCTATGCGATGATGATATGCTTCTCAGAACCGAGCTGCGTGTCGTTGTTAGCGTTTTGCTTGTTTCTTGTCGCGGAATTCCCGCCATCTGGCGGCCGACCGCGCGGGAGTTGTGTGGCTGCGTAGTAGACTTCAGCATTAGAGTTACGTGTCGTTTTGGTTTAAGCTTTTACGTCATTGCGAGCGACAACCAAAATGTGATGGCGTTTGGCTTGCGATATGTTGTCACAGTAATGACATGACAGCATGGATCCTTAATAATGATGATATGTGATCACATTAATGACAGCACTGGATGATGATGATACGTGATCACATTAATGACAGCACTGGATAATGATGATACGTGATCACATTAATGACAGCACTGGATAATGATGATACGTGATCACATTAATGACATCACAGGATAATGATGATATGTGATCACATTAATGACAGCACTGGAAAATGATGATACGTGATCACATTAATGACAGCACTGGATAATGATGATACGTGATCACATTAATGACAGCACTGGATAATGATGATACGTAATCACATTAATGACAGCACTGGATAATGATGATACGTGATCACATTAATGACAGCACTGGATAATGATGATACGTGATCACATTAATGACAGCACTGGATAATGATGATACGTGATCACATTAATGACAGCACTGGATAATGATGATACGTGATCACATGAACGATAGTATGGAGACTTGATCATAATGATATGTGATCACTTTAATATGTTCACATGAGGAATAGAGCAACGTAATAAGTAGGCGATGGGCTCGAGGGACGATGGGCTCGCGGTTCTGTTGTCAATGAATAGATTATAAAGCGAAAAGTTAGAGGCTAGTGATTTCAATTGGTTATGAATAACGTGATTTGCGTTTACTTGAGAAACACGTGCAAAATAATTAAGCCTTTTTACGTGATTAAAGCCATTACTTTTACATTTATTTCTAGAAAATGATTTAATTTAAATTTTTCATAAATTTGATGTTTCATAAATTTAATGTAACGGAATGGTAACTGTTGCGTAACGGAGCCATGTAGGGTAAATGGTGACGGAATGTTAACTATTGCATCATAGTTGGCATGAGATACCGTCACCACTGAGCGTCAGTGAGCCACAGCATGTGATGTCTTTTGACAATGTGGTAAGTAAATTGGTAGTTTTGCTTCAATTCTATTGAAGTTGTGAATAATTAAATACTTAGGGAAGAAAAGGGCTACTGTAGAAATGCCCTACTTCGAGCAAGCTCTACTCCACACCAGTTTTAATTGAAATCCCTATTTTATATAAGCCCTATTCAGCACTAGTTTCAATTGACAATCCCTACTCCACACGCCAGTCTCAATTGACAAGCCCTACTCCACACGCCAGTCTCAATTGACAAGCCCTACTCCACACGCCAGTCTCAATTGACAAGCCCTACTCCACACACCAGTCTCAACTGACGAGCCCTAC
>JACJUY010007785.1:27269-41619 GCA_014220935.1 Platorchestia sp. MABIK
CGTAGAGAGAAGGAGGCCTGTTCTAAAACTCCTACCAGCATGCTCCGCAACGCGAATACTGAGGGCCCGAACGGGTCGAAACGTTCTTCTTTTATTATTAGACTGTCTTAATAAGAATGTTAAATTTAAAAGCTACTTTCTTTGCTCTTCTGAAGGAATGTGTGCACAGCAGATCATATGGACACCTTGATGTTTAATATAATATCTCTTGCGAGTTACTGTGGATCCTCTCGAGGCATAATGAGCTGATACCTGAACCAGACGTATTCCTGAACTTGTACAGTTTTTATTGATGTATAGTACATATATAGCAGACAGTGGAAGCATCACAACACGGAAGCTCTGCTTTACTAATAACAGAATAAAAGCTCTATTTAACAAACATCAAAAACACGGACAGCTTTTCCGAATTAATTGCAAAACATCAATAGGTTTGGCATGGTAGTAGCAATAACACTAATAGCTTTGACGAACTGATTTCAATAAGTTTGCTAAGCCAATATCGACAACACTGAGGGCCTTCCTAATCAACATCAAAAACACAAATAGCTTTGTAAACTGCTGGCAAAATCACGCAATAGCTTCACTGCACAACGCTCGAGTTAAAATCAAACGATTTCTAATTTTTATCAATAATTAGTTGAAATACCGATGAAAATAACGCTAGTTTACCGTTTGTTCCATAATTCTATTCTCGTGTTAATTCTACAATCAAAGCTTCGGATTTAGCTTGTCAAGTTCAGTAAGACCTTCCCCACGAGCGCAAACGACACTCGGTTTGTCGTCTGTAGGTTGCAGTTCTTCCACATTTGGAACTTAGCAAGCATCTACTTATGGTTTGAAATTATAACATCGATTAGAATTCCACATTTAGTCTTCAGAAAAAATTCTTAATTAGAATTGATAGCCAATATTTTTTTCTATTTAGAGCTTCCGAATATTAAATGTTTCATTGAAGACTTGGATTCCATATTCCACTTAATGCTTCGAAAAGAAGCTTTTAATGTAGAGCTCTGAATTAATTATTTTTTATTTATGCTTCCCAAATTTAAATCATTTTCCCACAGCGACTCAACTTGACAATTTTTCATTCCGAACGCATCAAATTTGAAATGTCTTTATATGTTGCATGCAATCATTTATTATTATTGCAGGTTATTATTTAGAATGATTTTAACATATTACATGCTCTAATAGCTTGGATTGTAAGCATGACCAAAATTGAGAGATGCCTTATTGCTCATTTTCCTTCTTAATTTTCTGTAATGTACAATCCGTTTAACTGTTTATTTCTAGAACGGTTGATGTGCTCTTAAAATTATTGCATGTCGTTGTGGATTTGTAGTCAATTCTACTTGTTTTAGAGTCAATTTGTTACGATATTCAATTTAGCTGAATACCAAACATCTGATCATAAACTAAACCTAGCTATCCTATAGTTCTAAATCATTGCAATGATGTTTTTAAATGTAATTCATGTGTCGTACAACACAAGCGGGAAAATGCGAGCGTTTCCATCATAATACACAAAATCGGTTCGTTTAATTAACTAGACCTTAGCCTCGCACGGAATTTTGGAACTCACTTCTATGAACAGCTCTACTATATTTTACTTATTGTCAAATGAGTATTTTATTTTTATTTTACTGCCCAGTGGCAGTTCCTTTTTCATTCTGACAACCTGATGCCAGTACCATCCTTATGACGGGGGTTGTGTTAACGGTTCTATTGAAAAAATTTTGGTGGTTTCAGCCATTGTGAGCAGCTTTTAACACGATTAGTTTCGGTGCACTCACACAAAATGTGAGTGGGAATTTTTATCCATTAAGCGGGTTGGCCACTATACCTAAAGATTAGCACATTGCTCACTACGAAATAAACTGAGTTTGACATTTGATGATACAGTATTTAAATGCCTATTTGTGGTCCTTTCGAGAAATGTCTTCCGGTGATCCCTTTGTTTCTGAAAAGTCAAACTGCTTGTGTTCTAAATGTAGCTAGAGTTTTCTCGCAGTGGCCTCTCTTTTCTTTGCAAAAATAGCTAAAATTTTGGAGGAGCCTCTTTAACGTTTTCAGCTTAATTAAAAGCTCTGACAACGTAGATTCGTTGTTCTGTTGTTAATTGTATTGTCCAAAATGAAGCCTCTTGAGGCTAATTTTTTTTCACTGCCAGCCCTCAAGGGAATGGGAAATTACACTTACTTCTTGCTTGCTTGCGCTGAGAAGATTTGCGTTAAAGAACAATCTATTTTTTACACAGAACTGGAAGAAGGTTCAACACTTTTGAGCAAAAATCATTTTTAAAGTTCGTTAATTTTTTGTACCCCACCTTATAAGAGTGTGTATAAAGATTTGTTTGTTCATTTATCATATGTTAGAAAATACTCTGTCGTAGCCTTCTTTTCTTCTCTAATCAATTATACAGTTATTTCTACATCGTGAGTCGTTTCAAGGTTGACCTTCAAATCAACGGTTTATTTCAGCAGGATATATTAAACACAAATCTTAGTACGGCCATACATTTACTGTTTTAACNGTTGGGATCGGTTGGCAGCGCTCAACCGTCGAAGAGTTCTGAGCACTTTTTCTCTGTCGCCTTCCCAGAACTGAGCTTGCTTTTCTCGTTGACTTATTACCCAGCGATCGGGGCGTAAGGTCCACGAACCGCCGTTCACTCTTTTAGTGGTGGAATTTCACAGTTTGTACCTAAGTACATAACACTCAGCCGAAAATCAGTAAAATGTAAAAATTAAGAATTTGCAAATTAGAAGAAGAGTTGGCATTAATTAATTAAAGAGTGTGAATTTTTTGCTTAAAACTATTTTCTCGAATGAATTATACCTTTAACTGAAAAAAATGTCCATCATGGATTAGGGTATAAGTGCACTGGCATGTGTGAAAATGAAACTGGAATTAAAATTTGTGTTTATATAAGTTCAAAAGAAAAAGTTCTATATTTGAAAATTATTAACAAAACTTCTCCTCGGAAGATGAAACAATCAGGTACGGGATAAAGTTTTCAAAACTCCTGATTCACAGCGCACGAGACTTTTCATATCTGAAAAGCATATAATTCTTATATCTTCCACGTACGAATTTATCTCATTAAGTACATGGTAGAATCTCAAACGTTACTTCATTGAAAGATAAACACATTTGATTTAGTCGTAGCGTACATACATAAACATCTGCCTAGTTTCCTTTGTTTCATGTGATAATAACGAAATATTTTATTCCATGCCCTCTATACGCTTGAATCTTGCTTTTACAATAACATGAACAGTTTTTTCTTTCCTGCGAAGGACTCTGTGTAATTTACCATACCTTAGAGTTTTGAAACATTTACATAGATTTTACTGTTACCGATTTATTTAGGAACTTACGCCATTTTCTTCGTCCCACAATTCCTAAACATTTTATTCTGCAGCCTGTCTGCACGGCAATCTACTTTTTAGCATTTTATGGCATATCTGTATCCTGTCTACGGAGGAATTTGTCCAACTCGCAGCATTTTAGGCCACCGTCGCCCTGAGGGGGCGGTGGAATGCTTTGAAAACTCCGTGCTTTCATGAATTTTTCCCCACGTATTTCAAAACATTTTTCAAGGAAAAGTTTTATATTCATAGCAGTTGCATGAACTTTCGTTGAGGCAGGAAGCCATGCTAGCCATTTGCCTTGGAATGCATTTGATGGCTAGGATTTTACTCGGAGGAAAGCAATTCGAGCTGTATCCTCACCACGAGGGATGAAATAAATATTTTTCATTTAGTTTCAGTGAAACAAATCTTGATGCGTCATGGTTTATGTGGTACACTAGAGATCTTTATGATAAATTCGCAATGCAAGTAGTGCACCACATCATCTGTGATACATCTATGATGCTTGTGGAACGTCTATCGTCACACACGTGATGCGTAATAATAACTGGGAACATAACATAACTTTCATTATATGGGGTCGAAACTTTGTTAGGGTAATTGGATAAGTAATTCCCAATCATATTTGGATGTGGAATCAAAAAGCAACTTCACTTCTTCTGAACCTAAATACCCTTGTTCAAGTGAGCTGATCCTGTTAGAGGACCTGAAGCCTTCTTGATGCGCGCAACCCTCATGTCGAATTTTTCATCTCATGCTGAATATATTTTCCACGGACCTAATCGTCAAAATTTAAATCTGCATAATTGTTGTCACCGAGTGCATAAACTTTACACGATCTTCTAGAACAGCCATTCTCAACCTTTCCTCCATCATTGACTCCCTCGGCTTTATGTGTTGAATACCTCAAAATTTACCTGAACCAAGGGTAAATTTACCCCTGGTTGACACCTCTGATCTAGAAGGAAGGCACTAGAGGTTATTATCAGGTTACAGAGGCACTGGGCGTACAACTGTTTGTACATATTTTAGGACAAGGGATTTTCTTTTCACTTGCTGTAATGTCCTAAAGTCTTCACTGAACAAGTGTTGCAGTCTGTGCAATAATCCTTTTACTCTTGCTAAACCAAAAGGAAACCAAATGAAACGTCCAGGGTGTTCCTTGGTCCACACATGCAAACCCTATTTACATATATACATATATAACCTTAGCCACGCTGCTTCCACACCATGTGAGAAGCCCGAGGCATATTTCAATCATAGATTTTTGTTTAACAAATGCAAAATATGCGTGCATGGAAAGGCCCCGGTGGCGTCTCCTACAACGTCAATGATGGAACCACCACTGATATAGTAAAATAAACCTGGAGTGGCTTGGAGTTTAAGGAGGAGGAGTCAGGAGGAGTTTAAGTGGTTTGTGAATGTGAGGTTTGTTAGGTGTTTCCTAACTGTAGATTATGATATAATCAGGAGCAACTATCTATAGTCACCAAGTAACAATTATTCCTATCCTTATTAGATAACACGTATTTCTGCGTACGAACTGCTAAACGATTAAATTCTCTTCATTCTCAGGGCAAGCGCCGTAAAAAACTTGACCTAGAACACAAAAAATTATTTCAGTTTTAAAACTTGGATTGGCCGACTAGTGGTCCAAATCAGTAAAATAATTTTTAATCCGATACTATCTTCCAATTTTTCCATTTTGTATCATCGTTCGTAGTAATTCATATTTGCTAGAAAAGAAACTAAACACACAATGCACTCCTTGCAAGACAAGTAACTAACAAAACTCCGCTCATCACGTATATCTAAAATTAAAAAACAATCATTTCGTCCACGTAAGTTAAGTTCCCGCAAGTCCTTCGCTTCAGACAACTCGGGTCAGCGCAAGAACAACATCGTTATTGCGTTATTTGTGCGGAAATAAATATCTCTGGGGCACCGCATTCTTTACGGCAACTTCACAACCTTGTTACAGCAACAATGAAGACGGATTGCGCTGCAGGCATTCGACTTTGATTAGCGAGACTTGCCGAGCTTGTGCCCACCTGCCGGACGAGGCATTGTGTAGCTTAAAATGTTGCTATTGCGGCGCTGGCGTGAGGCACACATCAAAAATGACGGCTTGCTATAATGTTCGATAAAGCTCGGAAATGTTTTAATCACGTTGTTCATTGCGTTGGATAGCGTTCACTACTTCTGCAATTTACCATATATGAGCATGAAAAAGATGTTTTTATCCAAATGTTACATAGATTTTAGATTTATACACGTAAGGTAATGAAACCTGATTAACTGATACGCTTTACCCACACTTTTTTTGTTACACTCGGAAGGTTCCATGGTTCCAAGAAAATATTTGCACGAACAAGGTCACCCAAAAGTCACTTTACAATTTTAAACATTGATTACTCAAAAATTTAAAAAGAAACAAAGTTCTGATTAAGTGCAAATGAAGGAGAATTAGCGGAACTTTTTGTATTTATCGTACAGACTTCCCATGGTAGGACTTATGGATTTAGCAATACCGTACTTTTCAAACGCTTAAAAATGGTTATATGGTGTAAACAATGCAATTGTGCAATGCTGTTCCCAATAACAAGGATATTTAATTCGAGTAAATAAGTGTTTTATGAGAAAGTTAAGATATGTCTAGTGTATTTTAGTCTTGCATTTTGGCTTTGGTATCAAAATTCTGACACACCGGATCTTCGAAAAGTCGAAATTAAAGACGGAAGGCGTTCCAAAAGTATTTTTAAGTTTAGAGAAGATGACTTCATCATAAAGGATGAAGTTATTGTAAATATTTTAAACACTCTTCATTAACTGAATAGAATATTATTGAAGAAAACAGTGGCATTTCACCACAGATTCGCAGAAGTGTGATGTAAAATACGCACTAAAGAAATTGTTTTTGCCTGGATAATGATGGAACAAATTTGAATAGAATGATTTTAAAGTACCAACTCCAAATTTCTTTCTTTCTATTGCACTTAGCTAAAACTTTGTATCCTTAATAGATTTGCGTAATAAATCTTTAAAGTGGTAAGGTGTTTTTTGGGCCACTCTGTATATACATACGTATATACGAAAATAAATACAGTCTTAATATGTTCAGATTAATGACAACCATAAGCACTATGGAGAGTTAATATTTTTTTTACGCGGATATTTTTTAATGATAATTTAGAAAGTAATCTGAATTTAATCATGTCGGATCAAATAGCCAGAAATTCGGAATATACTGAATTACGCAATCATTAGCTTGTGCTCAACCCCACCAAAATCATTTGTTTATTTCTATATATATTTATAAATCTCCTGTCTGCAACATTCCCATGTCGTGGTTTTACGCTTCAGATACCCTACGTCGTGTTTAAACAAACGTTACGAAGAAGAGTTCGTTTGGCCAACGATCAACTTCGCAAAAGATCCGCCGTCGAAAATATATTCTCGTCGATACGAGCAGCAAACGCTCAGTTCTACGAACATCGCCCAGAACATCGCCCGGAACATCGCATCAAACAGTCAACTGTCAACCGTCAAACCGTCAACCTCGAGAGCGCGTCATTTGAAAGCTACCCCACCTTGACACCCTCACTCTGGGAGAGCCATGTCGCCAGCGTTTTGAGAAAGCTGTAGTGCTAGATACTTCCATCTCTCTTCATAGAATTCAACTCTTTCCGTAGACACTTAGAATCCCGTCTATTCTATATAAATAACTTGTTAATTAGTATGCAAACTCAATCTAATTTGATTATCTGATGACACTTGCTATTTCCGGTTAATTATTAACGTAAAGTATTGCGAACGAGAACGTGTATGTTCTCTAACGTGACAGCGTCGCTGAGGCAAGTCCCTTCTGGGAAGCTGGGGGACATTACCTACTGAGCCGTGAGAAGTTGAGGTCGTGTTTCACCTCGCTGCCTTCGGGCAAGCGATGGCGCTGGCAGTTATATTCATTGAAGTCACATAATGACTTAATTAGTTAATCGCCAATCTGGAATGTGAGTACAGATGAGTATCTATTCTACATGTTATCCACTATTATCATTCATTCTTGTTGTCTCACGTGTAGGATCGGCATTAGCTTTTAACATAGGAAGTCATTATTCTGTGCCTAGGATGTATGCGTAAATTCATTTAATGTATTACATAATCTGTTTCGCTGACTGATCCAGTAACGAGGCCTCACCTCGATCTGAGCTTATTATAAATAAATTCCTGTCCATCGATTGTGTTAAATAAATTGAATTAGAAGACATCATCATTTCAATATTAAATTTAGAATTTGGAAGCCTGTTTATTTAATCCCTTGAAATTCTTTAGCCATTAGTAATCAGAAAGATATGTCATCAGAAAATATTAATGACAGAGTAACATCAGAAATTTACTGAAAGACACGTCATCGGAAATAAAGGACTTATGAATACGATAAAAGTACTAACAGCGAGGAACGATCATCATAATGGTGCCTGAGCGGTGGAATTTGAGTTTGCTGTATTGTAAATGTTATTTTCGAATCTCACACACGGAAGAATCATTATAATGGTGGCAGCGTAGTGAGATATAAGTCTGTTTTAATAATAATAACTGCTTAATCTTGCTCAATTCACGCTCCGTAAGGGACCGCTCAACGTCACGTTACCAAATCATACCAATAAAATTAAAAATTAATGCGATTGCCATTAGAAAATTCATCTCGTTTATCATTGTAGCCATTTTAATATTTTGTACCCAATTATTGACCCATTTGCATTACCCAATTTATCCTATTTTGCCCATTTAGACTGTTTGCCATTATTGTGTCTATTGTGAACCCACTTATTTCATACCATTGTTTATTGCTACATAATTATTCACGTGTCTAATTATGCGTTTATTTCTATTGTGATTTTTTATCTTTGAATTGTCATGCTTCAGGTTAGCCATTTCCAATCATGTTTGTGCCCATCGTATGCTAATTATCCCAATTAATAACCTATTCTAAATTTCAATTTCATTTATATCACTGTATGCATTTGATTGTCTATGTATTTGGAAATACCCAATGTACGAAACTTTTAATTACAGACAATTTACGAAATTAAAATCAAGCTTCATTCAATTAACTATTTCACAGAATTACTGTATTCGAGTAATTAATTAGAACAGAATGCTGTGAAAATTCATCTACGAGCTGTGAAACTTCGGGCGCCATTTTGTTTTGACGAGAGAAACTCAAGCAGCTCACTCATTCATAGCGCCTAGCGTTCATATTTTCATATTTACGTTGAACATTCAAACTTTGTCATTTTCGCTCGTTCAGAATCTCAAAATTTACAAAAAAGCTTTACTTGTAAAATTAACGTCACTGCAATATAATTTGAAAAATTTTAAAAGTTATTTATAATTAAAAACTTTCAATAGAACGCCTATTAAAAATTCAATGATAGTTTATCCACTAAAGGAGGCTCATTTGAAAAAAAATTTATTCAGTTAGAAAGGTTTTTCGCGTAATCATAACATTTACTTACAGCATATAAATCATAAATTTGATAATGCGTACAAATTTTGATTGTAAAAAAAATTGTGATCAACGGACAATTTAATTTCTCATGTCCATATCTAATTTCAACGCAATGTTTCACCATGTAATCTACCATGTTGAGGAGAATGTGGTGCATGAAAGTTCGCGTGTTGAGAATGTGATGTTGGCGAGGTGTGAACTGTGGCGAGAAAGCTGTCGAGGCGAATGCCCGAGTGGCTGCCCTGTTCGTTGTTATTACTAACACTCTGCATGCCTCGCCTGCTTGCTTCTCGGCATTCCTTCCTCCATGCCTGACGGTTATCGTCGCAGACATGCTACGCACGGCTGATTCTATTTTCCCACATAAAAGCATGTCACAATATGATAACATTTGGACTTAAAATAAAATGTTTGATACTTAAGATTTCGACATGAAATTTAAATGTGCGAGATGTAATAACGTGAGAGTAAAACTTCTTCATTTTGTCATTTTAATTTACTTGTCATATTTGTAGTCAACTGATAACTATATGCGACCGCGAACTGAATACTGAAACGTAATTCATGCCCATCTAAATTATCGCTTCTTCATGAGATAAGAATATCACGAAATTACCAGTTGAGAATTCGTTCAATGCTTATAAATTAGAACTTCATAACGAAAAATGTAAGCGTAACTTTAAAAATTAATTAATCCCCTTTCGATTCGAATATCATACCACTCTATCACTTTTTAAAATTCAACTTTAATGTATTATTGTGCTATTAGAAAAATTTGTGTTCTCTCTTTCTGCGAATCATAATTATAATTTAGTACCATGTCTAAGTAAGAACGAAATTAAACTAGGAAATATGTCCTTTATGTAAACGTGAAATGACAGATTGAATGGTATGTTTATGTGGATGCATGTAATGGCTGCCTGCAAGAAAGGAGTGAAAATTTCGAAACTATAAGATCACCAAATGACCAAAAATTGAACTTCCAGTTAATTGCTGCTGAGGAAGGACGTGTAACGAGCTCGTGGGTCTGCAACACGGCTTCACAAGAGACGCGCATACCTTCATCCCAAGCATGCACAGTGCTTGGCTGTACAGAGCAACATCACAAGACGCACGTCTCGGACCAGTGAAAACCATGGATGGGGCAGCGACGCAGGCGTACATCGTGTGCGTGGCTGAACGTACATCTCGGACCTGCGCACAGGACTGGGGAGTGGAGACAGCGGCAGCGAGCACCAGCCACAGCTGAGACAACTACGGCACACACACGGGGCCACACACTTGGCGTACGAGCATCAGCTGGTTAGCGGGCAGGCGTGATGCAATCCCAGGACTTCGACATCAGAAGAGCACCGACGGTGGATGAAGATACATCGGAGAATATTGTGGAGCTACGACATGTTGTGAATAGCGACGAAATAACCGGTGAGACGGCATCGTTTATCATTATCTACCGGATAATGTAAAAGATGGCGACATCCGTATTAAAGGAAAACGTTCACTTCTTTCTGAGACCACATGGGGTTTTCACCTGGAGAAAATTCTTCTGTAAGAGATTCATAGGTTGGAAGGCCTCTTGGACTCTGCGCGACCAAGATTAATTCCCGAAGTTATTTAACTTCAAGATTGCTACATGTGGCGATCATGGCGGGGAGGGAGAATGCCGGCGTCGGTTGTAAGGGAAAAAGGATTTGCCGAAAATCAACTAGACCTACGTCTTCACAGGGCACCTCGAATCAGAGCTTTTTTTTGAAGCAAATCTCGTTCGTCTGCTTCACCTTTGAATTCTCGGAACTACGCGTCATTCGACATTGTAGTCGCACATGTTGAGGTTAAGAAGAAGATTATAATCAAGCAGGAGCTTGAAACAAAATTCGACATGGGGGGAATTTGTCGTGGTTTTACGCTTCAGATACCCTACGTCGTGTTTAAATAAACGTAACGAAGAAGGGTTCGTTTGACCAACGATCAACTTCGCAGAAGATCCGCCATCGAAAATATGTTCTCGTCGATACGAACAGCAAACGCTCAGTTCTACGAACATCGCCCAGAACATCGCATCAAATAGTCAACTGTCAACCGTCAAACCGTCAACCTCGAGAAAGCGTCATTTTAAAGCTACCCCACCTTGACACCCTCACTCTGGGAGAGCCATGTCGCCAGCGTTTTGAGAAAGCTGTAGTGCTAGATACTTCCATCTCTCTTCATAGAATTCAACTTTTTCCGAAGACACTTGAGTCAAGTCTATTCTATATAAATAACTTGTTAATTAATATGCAAACTCAATCTAATCTGATTATCTGATGACACTTGCTATTTCCGGTAAATTATTAACGTAAAGTATTGCGAACGAGAACGTGTATGTTCTCAAACGTGACAGCGTCGCTGAGGCAAGCCTCTCCTGGGAAGCTGGGGGACATTACCTACTGAGCCGTGAGAAGTTGAGGTCGTGTTTCACCTCGCTGTCTTCGGGCAAGCGATGGGGCTGGCAGTTATATTCATTGAAGTCACATAATGACTTAATTAGTTAATCGCCAATCTGGAATTTGAGTACAGATGAGTATCTATTCTACATGTTATCCACTATTATCATTCATTCTTGTTGTCTCACGTGTAGGATCGGCATTAGCTTTCAACGTAGGAAGTCATTATTCTGTGCCTAGGATGTTTGCGTAAATTCATTTAATGTATTACACAATCTGTATCGCTGACTGATCCAGTAACGAGGCCTCACCTCGATCTGAGCTTATTATAAATAAATTCCTGTCCATCGATTGTGTTAAATAAATTGAATTAGAAGACATCATCATTTCAATACTAAATTAGGAATTTGGAAGCCTGTTTATTTAATCCCTTGCAATTCTTTAGCCATTAGTAATCGTAAAGATATGTCATCAGAAAATATTAATGACAAAGTAACATCAGAAATTTACTGAAAGATACGTCATCGGAAATAAATGACTTATGAATACGATAAAAGTACTAACAGCGAGGAACGATCATTATAATGGTGCCTGAGCGGTGGAATTTGAGTTTTCTGTAATGTAAATGTTATTTTCGAATCTCACACACGGAAGAATCATTGTACCAAATGGTATTATAAATACCATTCAAATTATGTAAAACGCCTCACAACTGTTCACTTTTGTTTAACAGCCAAAAAGCATTGCGGCAATGAAAATTGAATTAATTGTTCAATAAAATGTAACACAGCCTCTGAATCAGCTTGTTCTAATAACTAAATTTATAATCTAGACATTGATCGTTAACCATGGGTCGTTAGCAAATGAGATTCATTGACACTAAGAAGCATTTTACAAAATTAAATATCGTTCGAAATTTCGCTCGAAAATTAATGGTGCAAGCGAGCAAACTGACCCAACGAGTCACGTGCGATATAAAAAGGAGTCATTGGGAAATATAGAGCGGCAAAAGACGAATAAGATCGCAAATATTTCTTACAGGCCCTATCCGAAATAAGCGTGAGAGATTATCAAACTTGGACGAGGAACAACATGGTTGGTTCACAAGTATGAATGGAAAAAATAAACTAAATGCATCATAGAACTCAAAGTTGCATTTCCTCTGTGTTATTCGTAAGCGCTTGTTCTCAATTTTCTCCTTTCTGTATACTGACATTACGAGTAGTTGCTGAATTTTCCTTTAAATTTTCACCCGCACCAGCGCGCGGACGACAACTAGGGTTTGCATCCCTGGATCCCGGATGATTTGGGGCTGAAATTTCCCGGTTCGGGAAGTCCTTTTTTCCCGGGAATTCCCGGAATTCTAAAAAGTATACATGTATTTCAAGAAATGAGTGAGGAAATAACTTAAAATTATGCTGTTTAATATGATTAATTGAGTAGAGAGCTCAAGATAGGACTTCAGTGTTTTAATATTATTACAATTTACATCACTACACAGTGTAGTCTACACTATCCCATAATATAGTTCAACTATTTGCATCGGGATGTATTTTGTGATTGGGTTTTGCAGGGAATAAATAATAGACTGTAATAGATACGACAGCAACGGCCGTTGTTGTAGAAACTGATGCCTTTGTGTGGCGATGTAATGTTAAAGAGGCAACTGAAGAAAGTGCGAAGTGTATAAAGTGCGGCAAGAATTTATTTTGCAAAGGCTGGTCTACCAGTGGTTTTTTACGTCACCTAAATAGTAAACACAACATAGTGAAGCCTGAAACTGTAGACCCAGTTGCGTCAACTAGTTACTCAGAAGACAGAATTCGTATTGAAACAAAGCGCCCTCATGCAAGGGAGAGCAGTAGCGAAAGCACTAAACCTAGACAAAATAACAAGTTTCATAAAGGTGCACAGAAGTACTCCGGAAGAACAAGTGACCAAGCTTGTAGCAGTTGATGGCGTGTCAGTAAATACAGTTACAAAGAGTGAATACATAAGAGAATCCTTCGCAGATAAAAGTTTTTCGGTCCCTAAATCGCCAAATACTGTGATGAGCATAGGCAACAAGTTACGATAGTATGAATGTAAAAATATAAAGGAGTCCCGGGATTCCGCGATTTTCATTTTGTCCCGGGATTGCAAACCCTGATGACGACTGAGCGTGCAGGCAATCAAGTGTTATAATTACTGGTTAGGTTGCATTCCTTTCACCGCATCATCAGTTGTCATATGTTTACTATTAGGTCCTTTTTACTGCATCGATGAAACCATCAGATGTGGTGTGTTGCTTTTTTCAAGTCTTAAATCACGTTTTTCAATGAATTTTTTCAATGAGATTCGTAGTAGAAGCTGCCACCAGTCGAAGTCGGAGCAATTTACTTTAGTACGATGATATAATTCATTTATAGAGGAATCTGATTGAGGGATTAATAATGTAATTGCTTCGAATATATCAACATAGCCGTACTTTTGAGGCATTAATGTTTCGTGTACATTCAGTTTTAGGAATAATGGTTCATGATTATCGTCTCTCTTTTGAACCTTTACTCCGTTTCTCTATGCTCAGCTTACAAACGAGATGAAAAACCTCAAAGAACACACATTTTACAACTAGAATTGATGAACGATGGTGCAAAAAAAATAGATCACAAGATTTGAGTGATTAGCGTGATGAGAAAATTTGATAATTAGGGTAAAACATGTCTTACGAGATCGAAATGGGATTGGTGAGGTGAAGATGAGGAGAGGCCGGTTGTTACGACAAATACAATAACCGTTGATTGGATGAAGGGTATTCTTCCCATCCTTTGAAGCAATTTTCGAGCAGATGAAATACGATGCAACACACATCATTTATGAGCCGAACACTCTCGATTTAGTGCTTGAGTGATCACCACTGTTATGTACTCGTGCTTGAGTGATTCGAAATATATCATTTTATATTACAGCAAACTCAAATTTCTCCGTCCAACTACCATCTTAATGATTTTCTTCGTTGTTAGAATTTAGATCGCATTTATAAGTCATTTTCTTTCTGA
>JACJUY010007786.1:6249-23209 GCA_014220935.1 Platorchestia sp. MABIK
CAAATACAACTGCCTTCAGAGAGACTTGAAACAAATACAACTGCCTTCAGAGAGACTTGAAACAAATACGACTCCTTCAAAGGGGCTAGAAATAAATGAAACTGCCTTCAGAGGGGATTAAAATAAATACAACTGATATCAGAGGGGATTAAAATAAATACAACTGATATCAGAAGGGATTGAAATAAATACAACTGATATCAGAGATATTTGAAATAAATACAACTGATATCAGAGGGGTTGAAATAAATACTACTGATATCAGAAGGAATAGAATTAAACACAACTGCCACAGAGAGGCTAGCAATAAACACAACTGCCGCCACACCAGGACCCGGAGCAGGATCAGTGACCCGGGAAGCAGAGGTCGGCGAGGCGGAATGAATTAGCGGCCCCCGAAGGACCGGGCGAGTGGGGGACTGCGCCCCCCCACGACGGTGGGTAACGAGGCACCCCCTGTGGGCTCATCCATCTCACAAATGTGCCAACATCGCCAAACACACATTCTCCTCGACGCATTACATACAAAATAATGGAGTAAGTGGAATTACCTTTCAGTCTCTTTCTCAATCAGGAAATTGAAAAATGTTTTTCGAGAATTAATTGATGGTCAGCAAGAATGTTAGGCAATTAAATTTATTAAGGTTTGCTAAACTGGGCAAATAAATTACTTTTCACGTCACATGTGTCAACTGGAGGCAGCGAGTACTTAAAGCATTTCGAAAGGCATCATGTCATCGCGGAACAAAACAAACAGGTTCAACCGAGCAAGCGATGAAGCATAATCACTCGTAAGAATATCGCCTACATGTGTGTGTGTGTGTGTGTTTCTAATATCAAATAATTCACAAAAAATTTATGAGTAGAGGAATAGGAAGAAATTGTAGCGTAAGAAATAGTAACTTCATTCCTATCATCCTATACTCTGATATTTTACGAAATCATTATTATATACTGGTGCTTCAAAATTCGGTGCAGTAGTTACAAATTTGACTAAACATACTCATGACTAGCTGTATATTCAACCTGAATCTGCAGCACAAAAATCTGTATAACATACGAGAACAAATAACATATTCAGTTATTAAAATCATACACAGTGACACGAGCTGAGTGTCAAAATTTGAAATTTTGAATGTACACCTTGCATTTATCGTGTTATTTACTCGCTGACTGTCCGGTGACCCACCGGTGGTTGCCCAGATTTCCGTAACGCAGGTGACCAAACAGTATAGCTATGAATCTAATTATTACTTAAATTTAAGGAAAATCAAATGAGTGCACTTTCTAGTTCATTATTCGTTCATTTAAATACTGAACTTAAGTAATTTAAACAATACTGAACCCACTAAAGTTAGTGTGTTAATTCTTGACTATGTTGCCAGCTGGTATCGAAGTTCATTCTCCTCCTCTTGCTGTTTTGTACACAACATCCAAATGAGGTTCATTATTGCAGTGAACTCTCCCAGAACATTATGTTTCAAGTTATTTAACCCTTTGATCACAACGTGCGCCACAAGTGGCCACGAAGGGGATTTTCATACTGCTGCTGACCGACTAGAATAGTCAGAAACGAAATTTTCATGAATACTTAATAAAAGCTAAATGAAGACCCTATCCAGTTGATGTTGGCTATTTGCAAAATTGCTCACCACAATTGACTTTAAATTTGAGTTGAACATTGAACTTTGGTTTGACCAATTGCCGTCAGAGTGTACGAGGGCTAAATTGAAACATTCCTGCTCGCTAAAAATTTGGATGCAAAAAGTATGATACACAAAACCGGTGACACCTGCAAGTTAGTTCTGAGCTACTCTACGACTTTAGACGAAGTGCAATACTTGCAGGAGTGGCTTGCTGAACTTTTCAAGCAAGCAATTACTTCAGCACTTCGTTTGAATTTGAAAACCTGAACAACAAACCTGTAAAATTATGTTACCTCACAGCATTCAAATGCAGTGTTCTTATTCGCAAATAATATTTCGGGAGACATCTTCAAGTCCAAGGAAAGTGACGGAAGTTGGCCTCCACTTCAAGTGATATTGGCCCAGAGAGAGATCAAAATTGCATCAAACGTGACCAAGCTGAATACCAAATGTGCAGAGCAATGAGGTTTTCAGAAAAACATTCCAGCTCTACTTTATATTACTTGGTTTTCCACTCCTTACATAAGAACTTCACCTCCGGCATAGGATGAGAAAAAGTTAAAGCACAAGCGCATACCTTTATTAAATAAGGAATACTTTCTAAAAATTTAGTCTCAAGATAAGTAAGCTTCATAAATACGAGTGAAAGCATATCTTTAATCAGAGAAAGTTTCCCAAAAACGTAGTGTATTTTCTCTGGAGAATTTTACTGAACGCCGTCGAAGGTTATGCAGTTGCATGGACGTTCCTTAATGTGAGAAAAATCATAAATTTTCTCCCTTATATAATGTTCAAATTATCGAGAAGTTCTATTAGCAGGAGTCGAACAGATCAACACAGAGATCTGTTTACCTGACACCAAGGCGTGAAAACTGAATATCGGACTCCGGAAATCGTTCACGCGTCAAATAAAATTCCTCACATTCATAAAGCATTCGAACGAACAGCTTCAGGAAGTCAAATTTTGCACTAAATTTACATTGTGATCCCTTGTGCTGTGTAATATTGACCATACAGTGTTTTACAGAACTGATGATGTAATTGCCTCCATTGACCACCACTGCGTGCTTTACAGAACCCACGATGGTCTCCGTGACGTTTTTTTTTGGAGTAAAATGACTAATTTTATCAGCATTTTCTCCGCTTAGAAATTTTCATCATTAATGAAGAGTTGCTTCAATAAAAAACTCGTCAAGAGCCCAAATCTGCGAAGGTACACAAAAAATTAATGATACATCCCTTTCTATGATACGTCAAAATAAAAAAGAAATTCAAGTCAACGAACAGACAATTAAAGAAATATCAAAACCAAGTACATCGGTATGAAGGAGACATAAATGACTCGAAAAGCAGGACAATAATATAGTGCGCCCCAAGCGGAAAATCTGAGATCATTCTCAGCTCTCGCACGTTTCCAAAACCGGTCATAAAAAAGTTGAGTCAAGGCTGAGCATTCGGCGGAGTAATTGGGTGGCGTGAAGAAGGAAGGCTGTGCGCGGCGTCACCGCAGCCGCGTTAACAAGCTCCATTAGAGAGCGTCTCTGGAGTGTCGAGCAGCATGAGGTTATGGGCCACCGCCAGAGTTACGGCACCTTAAGTGCATATTAGTGACCATAAAACAGCGCCTTAACTACCACACTTCCACACCACCGCACCTACGACACTTTCGAATCTTGTTCTCCGAGTCGCAATCTGCGCCGCGTCAGGTCTTAGCTTCACCTCGATCAACGAGCATATACACCAATCGGCGCCCGCTGCATTACTGAACACGTTGATTATTATTATTATTATATAAGAAAGTTTTAGCCTCCCTTAACCACGACAAAGATGTTCCAAGAGAGGAAGGAGGAAGGCACCATTTAGTATGGAGGTGAAGGAACGTGGAATCTATGCACAAGGAGCACAGAAACAGTAAGCTAAGAAAGAAGTTCCTGAAACAAGAAAAGTTGAAGAATAAAGTAGTAGGTGCTGAAAAACAGGACAGCAGTGAACCGAAAAAAGATGGTCCGTAACAAAACAAAAACCTATTCTATTTCAACAAAAAGGAAGCCTACCTAACGTTTAGCTCGGGCCCTCACATAGTCCTCTGGGAGTGCTAATTTGAACACGTTGATACGACCCATCGATGGTTTGTTTGAAAAATATTAACAATCCATCAAAATTCACGATTTTTGATCGACCCAGTTGATGTTTGGCACTTTTAAAATTGCGAACAAATTTTTACTTTAAATTTTAGTAGAATATTGAGCTTCAGTTTAACCCATCGCAGTCAACATGTTACAGCAATTTTTACCCTCTCCCGTTTGTTGAACAGTTTCTGAGCTTTCGACAGGAAGCCCGATATGTGTTTCCGGAAGGAATCGAATTTCTTCTTCGAAAGCAAAACGCTGTCAAACTAACCTTCAATACCATTGGCGCAGAAGCAACGCTCACTCACGTCGAGACTTTTGGAAAGTGCTTATTTGAATTTCGCGAGAAGGTCGAGTGTCAAAAAGCCAATTACGGGGGATGTAAATTAAATGACAGTCGTAATTAATGCCTCGACTTAACATACTGTAACGTAACACCAATATTCGAGCGCCATCACATCATCACACCCGAATGTAGTCGCCTGCGAGCTCTAACCTCTCACTGGGATACCTAAAAATAAAATTTCAGACCGCTGTAAATACAACAAAATAAACGAGAACACAAACCCCAGGACACTGTACAGGAAATTCAACACCATTGTCCATAAGATTGAAACGTTCATCAAACGAGCACCAGGTACGCTACCGTATTTTGGAATCGTAAAAACCGAGACACGTTAGAAAAAAGGTGGCTCAGTGAACCAATCTCAAAATGTGATTTGAATGCAAAATGATTAGATTGTGAGTTATTTTAGGCCTCCTTAACTATCACAAAGTGTTCCAAAGAGAGGAAGGACGAAGGCACCATCTATAGTACGAAGTTAAGGAAAGGTGGAATCTATGCACAAAGCCTGTTCCTTTTCGAGATCCTAGCACATAGAAACAGTGTTTAGGAAAGAAGTTTATGAAACAAGATTAGATAAGTTATTTTGAGCTTCCTTAACCGTAACAAAGGTGTTCTGAAGAGAGGAAGGATGAAGGCACCATTTAGTATGGAGATAATTGCACGCAAAATAAATGGTGAAGGTGTGCTCCCACACAAGATCCACTGCGCATAGAAACAGTGAGTTGAGAATGAAGGCTATGAAAGAAGATACAATTTGATGAAAAAATTAAAAGGAGCTGAAAAATAGGGCAGCAATGAATTGGAAAAAGATGGATTTTAACGAAATTAAGAACATATTCTATTTCAGCAAAAAGAAGGTCTACCTAACTCTCAGCTCGGGACTTCACATTTTTCCCCTACGAGTGCCAATCCCCAAAGATGTAGTAGTTGTATATCTCCCTAAGGGGAGCGTCAGCACCATCAATTATGAAATGAAATGCATAGAAGTTCAGAAAAGTTGTCTCCTGTACAGGTCAATCACCCCAACGCAATATCTACGAAGAGCGCAAGTTGAGACAGAACTGCTATTGTCGTGTTCCGCTCCCGATGGTGAGGCGAGTCCGAACGTTTAAATTCATATTTTTTCAAAGTACCGCCCGCTCAAAACAACTCTAGATTTTAATAAAAGAAGAACTCGGTAAAAACAGGTTGAAGCTTTCGTGGAAGCATTGCTCATTCACAGCAGGTTCAAATATTAATCAAACTATCGCGCAGAAAGAAGCAGAATTTAAATTAGGACGGACAATGCCAGTCCAGTAAAATATAGAAATGGAAATTGCCGCCAAATGTAAGTCAAAGCTCCCAATTACACCGATACCCGTTGAGCACAATAAGGTAAAATCTCATTCAGGCACACAGCGTGATGAGTAACGTACATTGAACTAGTAGTAGGGAACGGAAGTTAATTCGAAAAGCGGCTCTACACAGGGAGACCGGCTCCTGTCAGTCCGCGTTGAAATAAACTAATGTTTATTCATCTAAACTAATATCAGGAAGGTTGAAATGAACACTTTTTACTCTATTTCCTGGTGGACCAAAGTATTTCGGGAAAGTGTTATAAGGAATCAAAATTTTGGAACATTTTAAAGGAAAATTCGCACTTTGACAGTGGCTGGGAAATGAAATGTAGAAGTTAGGAAAGCATTTTTACTAGTAACACAAGAAACTAAACTACAGCGTTAATTATTATGACCTCATAAGAAAATATTTCTTTAAATTAGGTTAGGTTTTTAAAAAAGATATTCAACATGCCGCCCATCTGTTGCGTTGCAGGCGTTCAAACGCCGGTGCAGAGATGGCCGGACGCGATCGAAGACACCAGGAGTTTCACGAATCCTTTCCGAGGCTAACCAGTCTAGTGATTCTACCGATGAGATCTTCGGAATAAATCGTTGTTCAGTACACCTAACACTTCGAATGTCCAAAAGAAGTAGAAATCGAAGGGCGTAATATCAGCCAGGAGACTTTGGCGTCCACGTGAAAATTGGAAGTCCTTGCAACTTCAACGAAGCATTTTCGACCTCACAGATATTAAGTGTTTATCTATGTAAAGAGTTAATCCTGAAGCTGATGTTAAAGTTTGTTCAACAATGTTCTGGTCTCTTTGTTTTAGAGTGTAGAAAAGTCCCAAGCTAGTAATAGATGATGCAAAAAGCGGGCCATTTCTCTGAAACCTAAGACACATTAACCATAATTATTGATGGTGCAACACTTGTGCATAGATGAGATGTCGAGGCATACATCCTGAGCTCCGCATACTGCACTCACTATGATCATGATACAAAATCAGAGGCAAGAGGTATCTTCCCCAGCACCTGTCCCCAGTACGCTGAGAGGCAATCCATAATTTGGCACCCTACTCCCTGGCACAGCTCGCAGCCCTTGCCTCACATTCTGGAATTAATTACCAGAAACTTGCATGTCACTCCCACAGAGGTATATTAACACTTTGACTCTGAAGAGGTGCATATGTGTACCACTAGGTAAATTGTTCATTTACGTACCGGGATATACAAATAACATTTCAACGATTTTGCTACCTTTTCCGAAATAAATTGTAGAGTGAAAGGTAACACATTATGGTTTAATTGTATTCTTTACACTTTTCAAAAAGGTTAAAAATGTTTTAGAGCAGAAAAGCTGGTTTTTCAAAACGACTTCTTCTAGCCTAACCAAACCGACCGTAAGCAACCGCACAATCGTAGTCAACATGTTAACACGTTAACTGCGATGGGTTAAACTGAAGTTCAGTATTCAATTCAAATATAAAGTCAATTGTGGTAATCAACTTTGCAAATAGCAAACATTACTGGATCGGGCCTTCATTTAGCTTTCATTATGGATTAATAAAAATGAGTTAGTGACTGCAGGGGGGTCATTTCTCACGAAATGTGTAAAAAAATAACTCTGTGTCAACGACAAGATGTGTTCTAACTTGGAAAAAAAATTTTCACACAGAGATCAATAAAAAAAAATTATCGAAGTACTCGCTGTAAATAAACCATTCATACATTCCAGAAGTATTTACAGGAAGCCCAGAAGTATGGGTTAGCTTGGATTATAAATAAATTTAATTCTCTTTTACAACAAAAAAGATGTTCCAAAGAGCGGAAGGATGACGCCACTACTTAGTATGGAGTTCAATAAATGCGAGATCCACAAGGTGTGTTCCCGCACAACATCCCGCTGCATAAAAAAGTGAGTTAGGGAGGAAGTTTATTGAATATTAAAAGATTGAAGCTTAAAACAGGTGAAAGGAATGCAGTTGAGATAAAATTCGAATAAGATTGTAGATGCTGAGAAACAGGACAGCAGTATACCAGAAAAAGATTGTCCGTAAACAATTTAAAAATCATTCAATTTCAAGAAAGCCTACCTAACCTTCAGTTTGGGACCTCACATTTTCCCTTAGGGAGTGCGAATTCCCGTAGATAAAATAGTTGTATCCCCCTGAGGATTAAAAATAAAATGAAAGAATGATCAAAATACAGGCCATCAATTGAATAGATATATTAAAAAAAGAAGCTCAAAAGTAGGGGCAAACGCACGTAAAAACTTGGATTTTAATGTTGAATAAATGTGATTTGAAAGTTTGCTGTTACTTAAGCCAGGCCATGGAGAAAGTGGAGGAATCAAAAGAAGGAGATTCATCCAGAGATGTGGAAATGGAAGAAATATGAGAGGAAAATTCAGCCATAGAACAGAAAGCGAAAGAACCAAGAAATGATGATTCAGCAAAAGAAAAAAGTTGAAAAATAAAGGAGAGTAAATTCAGCCAGAGAAGAGGAAGAATCAAGTGAGGGAAATTCAGCCAGAGAGAGAGAGAGAGAGGGGGGGTGGGGGAGAGAGAGAGAGAGGGAGGGCGGGCAGCGGTTAACAAGAGAGGGAGACTCTAAATCCCGGCAATTTGGGCGAGTTAGGCCTCAATCTAGTTAAGGCGACACATTATGAGACACCCATCAAACTTGTGAGACTCGCAGAGAACCTGTTAATCGGAGCCCGCCCTGCGCATAACTCTACGGCGATTCCTTGCTATACTTACAGGACGTCAGCAGCAAGAACCCTTCTCAAGAAATCACACTGGGCTAGTTCGTTAGCCTGGAGATGCACAACGCAGTCTAGAATTAGTCAGGTACTCTCTTAAAATTTAATTTTGTATTTTTGCGAGGGGTTAACCGATAAAATTGCGCGTTACTACAGTTCTTGAGACTAAGTGACATGTTTGCCACATTTTCCCATCAGCTGGAATATATTGACTTTATTCTTAATTTAGTATCTCACAAATATCACATTACGATTTCTATAATTAGTCACTTTTTGCGTCAGACTGAGGAATAAAGAAGCGGATCAAAAGTGTCTCATTTTCCCAAACAAAGCAACTTCAGACAAGAAATGACATTGTCTACGCTGCGGGATTTGAAGCTAAATTTAATCAATAATTTATAACATCTAATGAGAACGTGACGGGTGATAAAAGTAGACTGTCTTCCGCCTCAAGTCAGGTTTGAGGGGCGAGCTGAGGGAAGAGATTTTACCTCTTAATGAGATCGTAGATGAACAGCTACAAAGGCAATGGAGTTTCTCCGTACTACACAACTTCTTGCAGTTTCGAAAACATGAGAAATGGGAAAAAATTATGAAGAATGCAAATGATGTGCTTTTTCGCCTTATTGTTAATACTCCCTATATACTTCGTAGTAGTTTTTTACAAACGTTTAATTTTAATCACGGATCTTAGCAGAGTCATGTTCTCTGCAGAAGTCAATTGTCATAAACACTGAACGTGACAAGCGTAATATTCAAATCCACTACAAATCTCATAAGTTTTTGCCATTAAAAGCAAAATTAAAATACTTCAAATTCCATGCATTAGAATTGAGCGTCGCTCTCCAGTTCACGAGAAATAATTTAACCCATTCAAACTTGCTACAACTAATTAAGAACTATCGAAAAAGATACGTTTGATAAGGTCCTGCTTACTAATTGTGTCCACAAAGCATTTATTTAAAAATGTTCTACACGAAAATCGTGCTTGTGATAGGCTTAAGTAAAATTGAATCGGATATAAATCAATGAACAACCTCATAATTAAAACCAATATCTAGCATATCCAACACTAAACGACAAAATGATTATTTGAAATTCGTTCGCGAACCTAGTAAATTCTATCGCACCCTATCCAAATCGACAAGTTGCTCCAAAACATACTCGTATTTCAGACAAAACACTCAGAATCACACTGTGACGTTTGCAATTCAAACAACTGGCGTGCAAAATCACACATTTCCCTGTAACTCATTACATCACCCTCAAATAAGACAAATCAAACGTTCTCACACTCAAATCAAACGTTCTGAAGTGAGACAACCTTTCAACATTTGCAGGTACAAAGATGACATAACTTGTCCTGAGTGCGGATTTGCCATCAACGTAGCTGTTCTACTGGAAGCTTCTCCGAGACGAACTTATGCTGTCAGCTGCGCTGCTACAAAGACGTAAGCTGGCTGTAAATCCGTCATGAGAACATGAGCAGCTTCGTGGCAGCCGTCAATCTCCAGTTGCCGGAAGAGTTGGCCATGAGAAGAAGCTGGAGCCAATAAAGAAGGCAGAGCGACTTGCTCAACTTGACTGCGATGAAAATTTAGCTTCCTTGGACGACGGGCGTCTTGGTTTTTCATTAAAGAGCGGCGACGGCGTTCCAATCTCCATGAGTGATGACTAATTAATCAAGAACAGTGGCGGACCCCAGTAGGGCAAAGGGTTAGGCCCCGGTGCGGGTGTATTTATGGGTCCAGAGCGGGCCCTCTTATTGGAAAAAGAGACCCATTTTTACAAGGGACCAGCGCCGCCGCTTGCAACTGATGACACTACTTTGTTTAGGAGAATTTTTAAATTGCCACTTGTAGGAAAAGTTTGTGCAGCCTCAGCACACATGACAGCCGCAATTATGCTAACGAAGAACGATTTCAGAGGTGCTTATTTTCATGAAGAGGCCTTCTTTAGTGGTCTCGAGTATCATCTCTTCAGTCCTCAAGTCTTCCTCATTCCCGCTGGCAGGAAATATTTTCCCTGCAAATGCATTGTCATTACATTGGGTGCATTTTTATAGTGCAATTTATAGTGCAGTTCAGAGATATTTTAACACACAAAGAGAAATTAAACTTGCTGCTTCACTCATCCCACAGGAGGAGGTGCTCAGCTGGACTCACTGCGATGTCCATTCGGCGGAACACAATTAAAAGCTTCAGACTCTACGCAGTCTTTCGATTTTCGTGAGCTTTTAAATGAGTTTTGTCATCTTTTTAGACAATTAATGAACAAGCGAAGAGTAAATTCAACTAAGTGCTTAACTTATTCTTCGGTCACTATTTTAACACATTACAGTTTTAACTTAGATGCTTACTTGAACTTCAATGTCTATCAAAGAACTAACATACTCCAATTTTGTTCATTAATCAGCAGTTTTCGTATTTTCATCAAGAAAAAACATGAAATCGTCCAGAAAAAGTACCACGACTACATTAGCGATACATTTAGTGACCTTTTAATTGAGAAATGCAATAGATTGATTAGAAAAAGGCCTCACACGCCACGTACAGGAGTGTGGCCTCAGAACATTTTCTTATACGTCATTGTGGGTCCCGACTGATTTCACGGACCTAGATACTGAATAGAAAGTATCCTAGAGCATCAAGGTGCAGTCCGAGTCTCGACAATTTTAAGGTGTGCAGTCAATTTAAATCAAAGAACATCAAAATATACCGAATCTTCACACAATTTAAAAAATGCGAATTAAAAAGTACATGAGCACTTTCTAAATGTGTTTTCTTGGTAGCCTTCGTATGATATCTTGAGCTCATCGCTGATTTCAAGTAAATTCACCGCTTTTTCTTTGATCTTCCTATCTTTCTCGATATTTCAATAAAAAAAAATCCGCATCTACCAGCCTCATCTTTTAAAAACTTGCACCAAAATTATTGCTCTAGAGCTACGGTGACCACAAACCAAGTTCTCAAAGAGTGAAGATGAAATGGAGAATCGACCCCAAATACCGCGCGCAATGTTACTTAGTTCATTAGAATATTACCGGTTACCTTTACAGATTTTTAGTAGCATTACTATGGCTATCATTACTGCGTCGCAAATGCGTACCTAAAACTGACGTTCAATAATCAACTTATATTTAAAGTCAAAAGTTGTTAGCAATTTTATAAATACCAAACATTAACTGGGTCCATTAAATACCATTAATTTTAAAAGATTGTTAAAATATTTTCAAACGACCCATCGATAGTTCATTTCGCAGCAAAAAGAACTTAAGCACGACCCATCGATGGGTCATTATGCAAGCAATGTGGTAATAGTGATTCTGCTGGAAGCTTCTCTAAAACAAGCGTACGCTGCCAGCTGCACCGCCACAACGACGTAAGCTGGTTGAAAATGCTGAATGAGAACATGAGCTCCTGCAAGCCTTGTGGTCAACGTAGCGAGCAACACTTTTGCTGCAAGCCACGTGGACCGTTTCCCTGGTATTCGCGAGTCGTCCCGTAAGCCACAGCTCACACAGCTGTATTGCAGCCAATAAAGCACACAAAGCGCAGTTCGACCAAAAATAACTCAACACAGGCGGTCACGAGACTTGAAGGATGAAATTATCTAAAGTGTCTTGTTCAATAAATTTGAAACAAGATGGGGAAAAAATGAGCGTTGTTCTCACATCTAACAACCAAAGTAACCTTCAGAAAATTTGAAGCTCCACATTGCAAATGGCGTATTCGTTTTGGTTGGATTATATTAGAATTTAGTTAAAGCCTCCATAATCACAAAAAAAGGGGTCGCGAAGGAAGGAGTGAGGCACCATTAAAAATTAGCATGGAATTAAGGGAACGGAGAATCAATGCACGAGAAGTGTCCCCACACCCTGCGCATAGATACAGCAAGGTTGAAAAAAATTTGTGAAATAAAAAAATGAAACGAAATAAAAAATAAAGGCCTACCGAACCCTCTGCTCGGGACCTCACATCCCCCTGGGTATGGTTATTTCCAATGATAAAATGATATTAGCCCCTGAGAGGAAAACGTGATATTCGCTTACCACACAGCCAACACAAATGACGTGTTGAGGGTTTTATTCTGAATGAGTTACCTGTTTTCAGACAGGATGCAGCGGAGAATTTAGCGAATAAACAATTGCGTAACATACCTGAGCTTGGATCAAAATTTCTTGCACTGATTCTCTTATTGCCTAATTTGTTTACTTAATGGCCCAACTGGTGACGTTTTAGGGTGTTAGCAATGGTTAATTAAATTGAGCGTTCAGGCTTTCGAATATTTATTACAAATGTCGAACAAGGCGATGTCACCTACGCAATGGTTCTTAGTGGGGGGAAAAGGAATCCAAAATAGGTACAAACAAAATAAAGTTCATGGATTTTTATTATTTACTTTTTTCGCATGTATCTTTTGACATGGATGAGCATTCATCTGAAAAGGTAACAATAAAATTCCTCACCTCATGTTTAAATTTCTGATTTTACGAAATTTTGATGGGACGAAAATTCAACCCATTGGCTATAAACGTATTAGTTACATTTACGAAGAACCCAGCTTTTTACAAATATTCCAAAACACTCATGCAGTGTATTGAATTACATCCGAGGCATTAATAATTGATCAAGTGCTTTTCATTGACAATATCAAGAGAAATGATACATATCAAGTATGGTATATGTGCCTGGAAAATTACAGCTAATTTTTTCTTGAAATGCTAAGAGTAGCAGTAGTCATGGACCTTCCAACAAGGCACTGGCAGCAAAGCACGCAGAAGAAATAGTGTGCATTTCTGGGGAATAACGTGGAAGCAAATAACCACCGAAATTAAACTCAAGGGTAGACTTGCTAAGCCAACGACACTGAAATTTTAAAACAGGTCTCCAAATAATATTCATCATCAATCAATGGGCCAGGATCGAATAGCATAGCAAAATACACTCGATAGCGCGCAAGAACTTAAGTAAGGTAGACAAAACCAACTGTACAGACAGCAAAAACGGACCATAGTAGCGAGTTTAGGGTGATATTAATAGATGCATCGGAGAATTATTGAAGTGTTAATGCTCACTTACTGCGAAATGTGACGCGAGCTCATTCGATTGTTATCGTGTATATTGCAATTATGCTAACCATGTTCAAATTTTTCCCGTCTTCCAACAGTATACATGTTTTTGTTCTTTGAAATCCTGATAACCATTTTTATTTTTCGCTTCCGTTGCTAACGTTTCCACATTTCAAACTGGCTTCTAGAAGTTTCAACAAATCATTTAAACATGACAGCAGCTACTATTCCTTTGCAAACTACGACGCTGCTATCATAACGCATCTTATTCTCAAATACTTTTCTTGCAAAATTACTGAAATACATTTGAAGATTTTACCTCAAATAAGAGACTCAAGGCAGACAAATCCAAAAACCATAGAGTAATTTCAATTTAAAAATAGCCATATTCTCAATAAGAATGGGATCCGGAAGATAAGGCACGGTCCAAGAAGGAACTGTCATCGTGAATTAAACAGGAGGTAGAAGAAGGGTAGATGAAGGTTTGCTATGGATTACCGCACGAAACAAAGGCTCCACCAGTCCTTAATGAGGCCGGACATTCCCTTTCATTGTGAGACGAGAACTAGAGTGTAGGCGTACCGGCATCTTCAAACGAAGACCTCAAAGTTCTCAAGAAAATGTATCGATGATCAGTTTTGTAGCTTTGGCAAGCAAAACACAAAAAAAGGAGCCAGATTCTGTGCAAAATAGGAAGCCGCGCTCGTTAGCAAGTCTGCTCCCAGCATGAGCAGACGAGCGTAGTGAGGCGTCATGGAAGGCTCCTTCATCAAAGACGCGCAATTCGGGACAAGATCTCCAGGATCCAGACTAGGAAAAGAAGCTCTGGCTGCCAGGAGGTTGCTTTGCCTGCGCGTGTTGCGCAATTGTGGCATGATTGTCACGCAACTTTGTACGCCCGTACCGTACCTATTCTACAATGCCACGCGATATTGGGCCAACAACAACGCCAACGCCATACGATATTGTGCCAACAACAACGCCAACGCCACGCGATATTGTGCCAACAACAACGCCAACGCCACGCGATATTGTGCCAACAACAACGCCAACGCCACGCGATATTTGCATCAATTCCACAACACCAATACCACGCAAATTTGCAGCAAAATTATGACCAATACCACGGAACACTGCGGCAATACCAGAACCAAATCGAATACATGCAACCATTTTTCACAGTGTTGTATTCCAGCTGCTATAATGCTGTTTGTCATGAGGTTGTCTGGATGACTCGTGCCTCAGTAAGGTAAGAAAAAAAGAACAAAAGAAAAAGAGCGAAGAATTAACAAAAAATGTATTCGTGTTTACTATGATTGAAATAATGTTGACTCGAAAATGTTATTTAGACTAACATAACAACGGGCAATTAAAGGGGTATTATTAGGAGTAAAAAGAAGTCAATAAATGAACTTTAGTGCAGAAGAAACAGACATGCTGAGTCCAACACTTGCAACATTTTTTTACTTCGAGCTCCTGAGGGTATTTTGAAGAAACCTATTATTTTTGACGATATCATTTCATCAGCCTAGGAGATCTTTTACACATATACCAGTTAACACATGTACTTGAAAACATAAGTAACATTATATTAAGTAATTCAAGACTCCCTAGCAATAGCAAAGGAAATCTCAAAAGAGCGAAAGGAAGGGACCCACTGTGTGGACTGAAAAAACGAAGAATCTATGCACAAAGTGTGCTCCCGCACGGGATACCCCGCACAAAGGAACGGGAAGTTAGTTTAGATTAGATTATAGGTTAGTTTAGGCCTCCCGAACCGCTACAAAAAAGACCGTATCGAAGAGAGGTAAAGAGGAAGGTACCATTTAGTATGGATTTAGGGAATGCTGATTCTACGCAGAAGGGGCACAGAAACAGTGAGTTTGGAAAGAAGTTCATGAAACAAGATAAAAGTTTAAGAAGAAAGTAGTAGGTGCAGAAAAGCAGGGCAGCAGTGAACTGAAAAAGGTGGTTCTTAACATAGCAAAAAAACACTATTTCAACAAAAAGAAGGCCCACCTAACTCTCAGCTCGGGCCCTCACACATTTTCCCCTGGGAGCGCCAATTCCCATAGATACAATAGTTGTATCCCTCTGAGGGGGAACGGGAAGTTGGGGAGGAAAACGAAGAAATGACAATGAGATAAAACTCATAAAAGCCCAACGAAGCTAAGTGGGCTCGAGAGATACAAGTCGCTAAAGCGCACCTGTCCCCGAGGTAACTTCCAACAAAGTGGCCCTCTCATTTCATTCGATTACTCACAACTTTGTGCACATAACAAACCCCTCCCTCTCATATTAACTCCAATGTTACACTCGTACATGTTTGAAAATAATCTGTACAGCATTTTTCTGGAGTTTTTACACGCTTAGAGGCGTCTAGAAAGATAACTTCACTGCTACGTTTTTGTTCTTTCTGACGTAGACATGAAAAAATGAAACCAAGAGCACTCGAGTAGCGACCAGCTCAGGCAGTAGCAAAGCCCCATTGCCGTTAGTGGGAAGACATCTGCCATGACACGGAGCTCGGCACCTCACTGCTCTCGCCCCTAAAATCCCACTCTTCTGTTTTGACGTTATAAAAGTCCAGCCTTTGCGATTTTTAAACATTAACACTTTGACTGCGACGTGAACCTCTCTGCTCTCGCCCCTCAATTCCCACTATTCTGTTATATTATAAGCGTCTAGCCTCTGCGATTCTCAAAATTTAACACGTTGACTGCGATGGGTTAAACTGAAGTTCAATCTTAAACTTCAATCACAGTTAATTTAAGAGATCGATTTTAAAAATAACGAGCGTTAAAATAGACCGTGCATTCACTTAGTTTTCATCGATTATATATGAAAATAGAGTTTGCGACTGCTGGTCAGTTAGCAGCATTATGAAAATCCCGCGAGTGACCACCGGTGGGTCGCATCGCAGTCGAAGTATTGATACGCGTATAAAATTCGCCCAGTGATACAAGCCCTTGACGGGCTCATGACACTCGGCAACTCAAGGCCCGGATTTTCATAAACTTAGCATCGACGCAGCGGTATCACTGGCATCATAAGTGGACTTGGCTAAGCTACGTGTTATAGCAAGTATCATTTCCAGGTCGATTTAGAATAACATACGCCGCCGGCTGTGCCGGTCTGCTGACATAAATTGTTTGAAAACCTAACCAAAAATTAGGATTATTAGATTAGATAAGTTTGTTTGAGCCTCCCTAACCCCAATAAAGGTGTTCCAAAGAGAGGTAGGAGGCAGGTGCCATTTAGTAAGGAGTGAGGAAACCAGGAATTAATGTAAAATGTGCATTCCCACACAAGATCCTCATCGCATAGAAACAGCAAGTGAAAGATTAAATTTATGGAACGATATAGAGTAGAAGAAAAAGGCTATAGGTCCCGGAAAACAGAACAGCAGTGAACCAAAAGAGATGGTCCGCAGCAGAACAAAAAAAACACTATTTCAGTACCAAACGCCCACCAAACAAGCACCACCAGAGAACACAAACTAACACCAACAAGCACCACCAGAGAAAACAAACGCCCACCAAACAAGCACCACCAGAGAACACAAACTAACACCAACAAGCACCACCAAAGAACACAAACCAACACCAAACAAGCACCACCAGAGAACAAAAACTAACTCCAACAAGCACCACCAGAGAAAACAAACCAACACCAACAAGCACCA
>JACJUY010007786.1:28024-41613 GCA_014220935.1 Platorchestia sp. MABIK
GTACCAGGTGGTGTGGCCGTACCAGGTGGTGTGGCCGTACCAGGTGGTGTGGCCGTACCAGGTGGTGTGGCCGTACCAGGTGGTGTGGCCGTACCAGGTGGTGTGGCAGCCGTCATCACTGCTAGCAAAGGACATTAGCGGCGGCCTTTGAAGCGAAGGCGCCTCATTTGTGGTAGCTGATGAGGTGCTGGCAGCCAGCACGTGGCCAGACGAGGTGCTGGCAGCCAGCACGTGGCAGGCGAGGTGCTGGCAGCCAGCACGTGGCAGGCGAGGTGCTGGCAGCCAGCACGTGGCAGACGAGGTGCTGGCAGCCAGCACGTGGCAGACGAGGTGCTGGCAGCCAGCCCGTGGCAGACGAGGTGCTGGCAGCCAGCACGTGGCAGACGAGGTGCTGGCAGCCAGCACGTGGCAGACGAGGTGCTGGCAGCCAGCACGTGGCAGGCGAGGTGCTGGCAGCCAGCACGTGGCAGACGAGGTGCTGGCAGCCAGCACGTGGCAGACGAGGTGCTGGCAGCCAGCACGTGGCAGACGAGGTGCTGGCAGCCAGCACGTGGCAGACGAGGTGCTGGCAGCCAGCACGTGGCCAGACGAGGTGCTGGCACCAGTAAGGCACAACACACTGGCACGCGATACAACACCACAATGCGGCACCTCAACGCGAGCAGAAAGACAACCTCAGATCAGCCACGTGATCGTAACAGGAAGAGCACACGGCTGACATGGGAGCAAGATGGGTGAAAATGTTTAATGGAAGATTGCAGAAATTAATTAGCCTTGGTGAGACAGTGAGTCAAAACATTGGACTGGGGCGGAAAAAACATGGAATATTGAGGAGAGTGTAGGCATAATTAATACGGAGACATTCAAAAGGAAAATGGAAAAAATTACGAGAACACATAGCATTGTAGATTTATCCCGTACGTTACTGAAACACACAGTTCTGAGAGAGCCCTGTATGATACTCCAAGGCGTGAATTTGACATGCCTAAGCGGCCGTTTCAGCTTTTGCTGGCGGTGTAGAAATCGAGACTCGTGAGAGTGTTCCGCTGGGAAAGTCAAAAGTTACAGACAGACTTGCAGAACACACCACACCGGCCTGCACCACCTCACCTGCACAGCACGCATGCACTCAACGTATTTTCAGAACACCAGCAAGAACCGATAAAGCAACAAAAAAAATTGAAGATACAAAAAATTGAAGTCCTAAGCTTTAACTTTTTTACAATTCAAAATTGTCAGTATCAGGCACTTGCTCCCTTGAACCATCTCTGCTAGCTCGGTGAATACCTTCAAAAATCTTCTTGACCGTTATTAGGATGGCAATTCCCCCGAGTTTTTAATGGTACGAGGGTTAAGAAGAATTCAATGTTAAAGAGAAAAAGCTCTATGCGCCTTTAGCAGAGGAAACCTTCTTCATGAGATACATTCCACTTGTAATCCCTGATCAGATAGAGAAAAATGGTCACATTGGCTCTAATATCACTTATAATCCAATGAAATCGTTTAATCATGAGATCACACTAAGCCCGTCAGCCGCGTTTAGAGATATCGTGTTAACGTGAATGTGCTAGCGCTTGTGCGTGTAAATTGATGACTATTAATACATTTCTTTGGGAATTAAGTTTCTGCATTTACCTGTAAACACATAAATACCTGTAAATAAATGTAAATGCGTTTCTACCTAATGAGGTAAGGTGCGTAAGTCTGTAATATTAACACTTCGGTAAGACTTTCTCCCGTGAAGTTTCGATGACTAGTCTAAAGATTGGTTTCATTAGAGGTCTCCTGTCAACACATGTACCCTTCTGGATATAATGAATGTCATGGTAAAAAGACTGCACTTATTGTTTCACTCAATAAAACGAATCTTTCACACACAGAAACATTTACAGAAGCCTTCAAAAATTTTGCTTTGGGTAAAAATATCAAGTTTTCGCAAGAATGAAAAAGACTCGCTTCTTTCAAGGCACAAATTACCCCTCATACAAAAATCTCAGCGCATGCAACAAGGAAGAAAACACGTTCAAGTTAAAACATTTCTGCATACAAAAACACGAAGCTGCGTGTAAAGCTTCATAAATGCATCATCCACTCGGAAATCTGCCCTCATTGAATATCCAGGAGAGAATTAATAAAAATAGTCGCCTAGAAAATACTTTCACATTAAAAACATTCCTACATACGAAAACATAATTTCCGCATACTAAGCCACGAAGCAACGCGTAAAGCATCAGAAATGCATCATCCACCCAGAAAAATACCCCGTCGAATATCCAGAAGAGAATAAATAAAATATAAGGCGCATAAATAATATAGCGGCAAGTAAACACCGGCGCCACCCACAACAAACAGCCCCGCCACCCCGCTCCGGCCCGCCGCAAGAAGCCCCAAAAGTTAGCGGATTTCAGCAAACACGGCGGCGGCGTTACAAGAGTTACAAGATTTTGGCAAATACCGGAAGAGGGCGACATGGGGACAATAGGTGGAGGGGGAGGTGTCAGGGGGTAGTGGAGATCCAATTAGTCCGCTCGAGTGCCGCACAAACGACAGCGAAACCGAGAACACTTACCGGCTTCCCCATCCTCCCCCCTCTCTTCCCCGCGCTTCTTTAATGTTGAATCCCATCTTTCTTCCCCTCTTGGGCCTCCTTGGTCCTTAATTTTCATCTTCGCTTGTCTGCATCATTTTCCCGTCGTGTGTTTAGGTGTTCGGAGCAGCAAATTTTCCCTGGTGATCAGGCACGGGCAGTTGATTCTTTGGAATCCGATGTCCACACGAGCCTGCCTTCTCTCGTCTGGCTTTGCACTCAATGGGTAGAGGAATAACACGTATCATGGACTGTCGAAATTATATCTAAAGATATTTTTTTAGTGTAGTCGTTCGTGTTAAATAAACTGGAAACTGTTTACTGTAGCCAAACTTCGTAAACACAGAACCAATTCACTGTTACCACCGGCATTTTACGAACCTATTTGATTAATATCTACGCGAACCTTTTTACCGATACCACTGACATGAGACCATCAATAACCTATTTAATGCAACCATAGCCTCCAACCTAACAGATCCTATTTATTTGCACTATAGTCCCTAACATACAAGAACTTATTTTATCGTCACCATACATTAGCCCCCATACCTACAACAACCTATTTATCGCAACCATACATTAGCCCCCATACCTACAACAACCTATTGATCGCAACCATACATTAGCCCCCATACCTACAAGAACCTATTCATTGCAACCATACATTAGCCCCCATACCTTCAAGAACCTATTTATCGCAACCATACATTAGCCCCCATACCTTCAAGAACCTATTTATCGCAACCATACATTAGCCCCCATACCTTCAAGAACCTATTTATCGCAACCATACATTAGCCCCCATACCTACAAGAATCTATTTGTCGCAACCATACATCAACCCCCATACCTACAAGAACCCATTTATCGCAACCATACATTAGCCCCCATACCAACAAGAACCTATTTATCGCAACCATACATTAGCCCCCATACCTACAAGAACCTATTTATTGTAACCATACATTAGCCCCTGATGGATATTTTGTAGGCAGGTCCCTGTTAGGGCACCAATTGAAAGATAATTTGTAGGCGAGTGCTTGTTCGGACGCCAGTTGATAGTTATTTTGATGAGTCCTGTTCGTGCGTCACCCTTTTTATAACGTCCCTGTCTTAGGGATTCCTGAAGGCCGTCAGTTGATTTCAGAGAGGCCGTATTTTCTTAGGCTTTGTTATTCCATAGGAATCTTCCTGAGACTTCAGGGATAAAAGAAAAGTCAGTTGATGACTGATCATTTATTAAGGCGAGGGTTTTTCAACAGTTCTTCTGTTCGCTGCGATAACTTCCAATTTTCCTCACAGTTTCAGGTGGCTGCGGCTAAGTGACGAAATTTCGAACTGAGCTTCAAATTTGAGCTGAGCTAAAACAAGCTGAGCTAATTTCAAGCTTTGAATTTTTGAGCTGAGCTAAACAAGCTGTCGAGTTTCCAAGTTACGTTTTTCTCTTGAGTTTTCAAGTTTAGTTTTCCTTTTTAAGTTTTTCTCTCTTTTCAGTTTTTCCATTCAAGTTTTTCCCTTTCAGTTTTTCCCTTTCAGTTTTTCCTTTTTAGTTTTTCCTTCTTAAATTTTGAAGATTGCGACAGAAGTACGTTTCACAAGTATCTGTGATACGCGAGCCCAGTTTATTCTAGGGAAGCATTATTTTCCCTCCGTAGTACAGAGGCATCAGTCGACCTATCTTGGCGATGGCCCAACAGTCCCCATACCTCCAAGAACCTATTTATCGCAACCATACATTAGTCCCCATATCTACAAGAACCTATCTATCGCAACCGTACATTAGCGCCCATACCTACAAGAACCTATTTATTGCAGCCCTGCAGCACGATAATAATTGTAGCCATAGCCCCATCCCTACAAGAACCTGTTTACTATACCCATAGTCCCCATACCTACAAGTACCTTTTTATCGCAGCTATCTACTCCAACCGTACAGAACGACATTAATTGCGCCTATGCCCACAAGTCCATCCTCTCGTCAAAGTGAGAAATATAAACCAAAGACTCAGGACGACTTGCTCACATATGCTCACCGCCAGCCACCGAACCTTTACCTTCAGCTTGACGAAACGATAGCTAGAAATAGCCGAGTGCTCTCCCCAAAAGCCAAGTCAATAGTAGTTTTAACATTAGGATTCATAAATTTTCTGCATCAGTTTATCATTGAAAAGTACAATAGTCATGAAAAAACTCAATTTAAAGCTAGTTTATATGTCTAACATGTTTGATTCGTTCTACGCTAGGAACTTGTGTCCAATAAATTTCCTCCGATGCTCTCTGTCCGAGTTTCTTGCTTTCCTGATAAGTTGCCGTATAAGCCTCGTAGCTTCTTTGAATCACGATGTTATATTTTTTACCGTTAGATATTAAGTGTATTCCAATGACTCATTTTTAATATTATATGCACGTGCGCACAGCAAATAAATACCCGAAATAAAAAAAAAGTGAAAATTGAGAGTGATTTTATCATATCCCGGGTCATAGATTGAACACGGTGTAGGTGAACTTATTTTTTTCAAAAGCAAGAATGAATGAATTCCGAAAAATACACACAGAGCTGAGGGTCTCACTAAAAGTTTGACTTCAACTCATTACTTAACAACCCGGGTAAATTGTACGTGAATTATCTCAATTGGCATGCGAATTTGTGCGTTGAATGAACTTTACGGTTTTTAATTTAGATTAAAAATATGAATAGTATGACAAGCTGAATTACACTGAAAGAGTTGCGTAATTGATCCCTCGTATTCGATCGATCCCTGTTCTATTGAATTCCATGCTAAAACTCCAGCATTCCATGCTAAAACAAAACCGCAAGAAATGCAAGCGATCGAAGCCACGGGGATCACAATTCAAAAATGCTCGAAATAAAAAAACGACACACTTCATCATGCGTGTAAAAATTACTGAACTCACCCAAACTTCCTCCAACGTTTTCTGAGCTGCACCTCTTCCGAGCAGAAATTTGATGTATTGGCCACTTGTGTATATTGTGTGGTTGTGCTCTATCACACACACGCAGGGCTTCATATAATAATGAAAACAATTTATGTACCTTTTATATCAAAATAAGATAAAATTAGACATATTGGCAAAGCCCTGAATTCTTGTTGAAAATAGATCGGAATTCATTACTGGTGCTTGGAAGTGAGGAGAGTCCATATTTCATCCATCAGTTAAGTTGGTTCACGGAATGAGATAATTTTACGTAGAGTTTCGCACCAGAATTATGAACGATCATGTAAACTACACAGACAATAATCACGTTTGTAAATGTATGACTTCGTATAACGTAACTAATTCCGTCTAAATTACACGTAGACACTAAACAATTTCAAGTGCACTGGTCACTTTTTAAAAAACTAATACCAAGACTAGACTCTCCCACTATTTACGCCACAAAGTCAATCATACAAACGTCAACACAGCATGCATCCCGAACTTTATTAAATTAAAATATAAGATAGTTTGAGCCTCCGTAACCACAACGGAAGTTTCCATAGAGAGGAAGGATGAAGACTCCAATTAGTATGGAGTTAAGAAATGCGAAATTTATGCACAGAGTGTATTCTCACTCGAGATCTTCAGCACATATAAGCAATGAATTAGGAAGGATGTTTATGAAACAAGTTAAGCTGAAGAAGGAAGTGATAGGTGCTGAAAAAGAGAGCAGTGAACGGGAAAAAGATGGTCCCGAACGGAAAAAAAATCTATTCTATTTCTACAAAAATGATGGCTTACCTATCTCTCACTTCGGGACCTCGCATTTTCCCATGTATCCCGAAACCGCTTGGGAGCACGAATCGATTTTAGTAGTTGAAGTTTATGGCTTCAAATGACAAATTTTTCAGTAGAGAACATAAGCAGAAGTTGTAGAGCTCCATATAAACAGTAGATGTCTTTTGATCATCATTGTACTACCGGAAAATGTTTGTTAATTGATCGGCCGTAATGCGAACAATGCGCCGCACGCACGTCACGGCACTCGGGACAGCACACGCAGAGTCGAGCGTATCGCTAAAAGTTTACCTTCAGATCACTTATAATATAACAATTAAATTTTGGGGCTATTCAACGAAACACTACGGTAATTTCTCTTAAATTATCATAAATGAAACCCGGTAAATGAGAACTTTTCATCGAAGCATTCAGAAAATACGAACGATGTGAGCGATTTCTTAATATCCTTTAGAAAGAACAGTGGTCGAAATAGGGTAAACATCATTGGTAAATTGGAGGTAAATTAACTCAAACCTTTGCACCAATTGCAGAATTTGAAGCGTTTTTGGAAATAATTTTTTGGATGATCAATCTACGGGATGAGGTGTGACGATTCCTGCAACCAGTAAGGTTATGTGCATAACCTAGCGCCCAAATTCATTCAAATAAATGAATGTTCAAGGAGCATTTGCTTCCAGCTTCTACGAAAACAAGCGCGAATAGTGGACAGATTTTGATATTTATATTAAAAATTCGTATAACAAACTTGTTACGTCCAATATTGAGGTCATAAGGCTTTATTTTAATCCGCCGAATGTTCACTCTAAAGTAGATTTCTCAAATGATGTAAATTTTCAGGAACATTGTACGATCTCCTAAGACTAAGAACTTTCGGAGTAAGCCAATTCATCTTCCTGCTGAGGAACGAGTTAAGATGAAGAATAACTATAATTCAACTGTGTGAATAAAGAATGATGTGCAGGCCTCCCAAATTTTAATGAGGAGTAGAACCCTCCACAGTTAAAAAAATATGTCATGGACAGCTAATAATCTAGTATTCGGTTTCAAAGTAGATGTGATAGGGCAGAAGAATGACTGCTCTCAACGATTCTCAGCCGTAACTCTTTAAATTCCTGCATGCAATCATGTCACCAATAAGGTTTAACCCGTCCGCAAGTTGCACTCATATAGCCGGTATCACAACCACCATCATTAACACTTTGACCATAACGTATGCCACCGATGCCCACGGAAGGGATTTTCATAATGCTGCTAACCGACCAGCAGTCACAAACTCAGTTCTCATAAATACTTAATTAAAGATGAATGAAGGAATGATCCAGTTGATGTTCGCTGTTTTCAAAATTGCACACTGCAATTAACTTCATTTTTGAGTTGAATTTTGAACTTCAGTTTAACCAATTGCGGTCAAAGTGTTAAACTGGCACCGGCATCATGTATTCACCTACATCACAACGAGGAAGGGACCGCCACTCGCCAATGATCTTCGAAGCACCACAGATTGAGGCAAAAATTTCCCAAGGAATAAAATATATTAGAACAGTTTATGAAAGTGGATTTTAAAATCCCCTTTAATGGTGAAGGGTTGAGTTAGCTACTCTACGTACTAGTTAAATGATGCAACTAGATTTTACGCTTAAAGTTAATAGCTTCAAATTGCTTCAATGAGACCTAGAAAAATTACAACGGATAGCACAGTAAGTGTGCATGAGATAAAATTGAGTTTCCATGAAAATCCGTGCATGAATGAAATGCGTTGATTGTGTCTCAAAAGCTGTTCGTTGGAGCCGAACACGAAGTCTGGCATTGCAAGTGAACAGAAGCTGAACTTTTTCCTTATTGCTCAAAAGTGAGAACAAATTACTGCCTCTGTAATACCGAGCGTCGACAACGGAACAAATTACAGTGTGCCACGGTTAACTTCAAAAGCCGAGGTCACTGTTATCAGAGAATCAGCCCTCCACCCTTTAAGTACAGCACCGACGAATTATTGATTCTCACTCGCGCCAAAAACCACTTAGAGGAGCAATAAAAGTTTGCTATTTGAGGGTCTCTGTGATACGATCTCTCCTCTTCCAGGCGGCGCGTGCACGTCCGCCTCTCGTCGCGACCGAGGGCTCGTCCTGAGCAGGGCGAACTTAACTGTACTGAGAGTGTGTTGTTCAACGGCATGGTGAAATGAGCGAAATAAATAAGCATCAAATTGTATATTAAAGCAAAATAATTCCACAAAATGAGTGTGCAGTATTGATCCATGTTGGTTTAAATGATCCACATCGCAGCAAGGCCTGGAAATGAGACGAGAGCGCGTCTCATTGATCTCGTCTACAATGAGTTATTTTCCGACTAGAATCCAAAGGTTTAAACTCACAAGCGTGCACGGCATGTCGGCTGGGACCAGGTATATGAGGCCGCTTAGTTGACCTACAGTACTTCCTCACCTCTACTTCATATTCAGTTCACAAGTTATAGCAACTCGATACTTCACGATGTAGACCCCATACCGTCTGTATTTGTTCGCTCGTTGTTTCATTATTACAATCACCACTGTAGACTGGCACTAGCATCAGGTCGTGTCACCGACGTCAGAATGTGGAAAGGCCGGCAGTGAATTTCAAATAACACATTAGGGTTCAAATTCGACAAGGCAAACAACATAGCTGTTTATGAAAGTGAACTAAAAGTCAAGTGAACGGTAAAGGAAAAATTAACATCTCTACCCCCATGAAGCTCAGTCTTTTTCTGAAGTTTTCCGTTCTCTGCTTTTGTTCCTGCTTCCCTCACTTAGAAAGAACGGGAGGGGGCAGTGCCCGAAGTTCCCACGGCAGAGTCATTTCTCTTGCAGAATTAGAGCGCATCGTTAAGAAAGAAGCCCTGCTGCCAGACGAGCCATTTCAGCAGAGCCGAGGTTAAGTCAGGGTGAAGCTCGGCCAAATTGACGGCTGTCAAGTTAGCGCCTGAGCAGGAAACATATCTGATTTGCGGACCCTTTTGATGTTTTTAGCTAAAAATTATAAATTTTGTAAAAAGAAATGGAATCCTTTGAAGAGAAATATTACATATTCATTCTATCCAGTATATATAAAAGTAAAAGATGCCTATTCTTCAGTGATGAAACTTTTGCACTTAGTTCATAACGGCCGCCTTAAAACTGCAGTGACTTACGGATGGTGGACACAGAACACAGCAAGTCATGCAGCGTTAAATGGATAAATAAATTTGCCACATGCAGGAGATACCGGTCGAACCTACCTTACCGTGACGAGGTGTTAAATACAGGAAGAGTGTAAAAAGGAGATGAAACCAATTTTTTCTTGAAAGAGATTGCATCAGTAGTAAGCGAACGGATATTGTGTTTCATACGCTTAACTGTCTAAACTGGCTTGAAAAACATCATAAGAATAATCGAATTGCATATAAAAGATTGCTGATAATACGCTGCATTGCAAAACACATGAGAGAACACTCGATCCGGCGACAGCTCAAGTTGAGGTACACAAGGCACTGCTCGACGAGCCCCTCACTTAGCTCAAACCTACCCGACCTGAGACCCTGAACCTAATTACTAAACGTCAAAATGTCAATTTGAACACATGGGGGCACACATTTACGGCTAACCATGAGGTTTGACCACGATTGGTTGGTTATTTTTAGTCGTGTCGAAATTTTTCCACGTACTAGGCAAAGTATCGAAAATTAGCTTCAGTGGTATAGCAGCAGACTCGGATTTAACCGAAAAATCGGCAATGTGGCCTGGTAAGGTTAAGACGCTCAGCCGAACCGACAGCTGAATGAAATAAATTGATGGAGGGAGGCGCAGTGAGAGATCAGGTAAAGCGACGGGAGATAGAAGTTTGCGTGAGCGCTTCAAGTTGAGCACGAAAATAACAAAATTTGAAGACCATCGCGAGCAGTTGAAACTTGTCAGCGGAAAACAACCACGCAGGCATGGAAAGAAGGAAGAAGCGGTAATGATTGAATCCTGTGATTGGAGTAATTAGGCAGGAAAGACAGGGTAGAGATGAGGACAGAGGTTATAGAGGGACACTGGAGTGGAGAGGCTGGAAGAGAAGAGAGAGGAAAACAGGCAGAAAAGAGACAATGAAGGAAGGTGTGTTTGACGCAACTACATACTGCAACCAGAATCAGTTTTGCAAACAAAATACAGTTTGTAAATCTGGCTGTAACTCCTTAGAAATGAGGTTATGTGAATATTTACCGACCCTTTTAATGTGAGGGAAAAATACTACAGAATAATTCATTGAAGATAGACGAAATTCATAAGCTAAAACAAGATGAATAGCTGCATCCGACTTCACAGTTGCAGCACTGGAGAACACAAAAGAAAGAACTGCATTATAACGTTACAAGTCAAAAGATGAAGCACTACGGACGCGTGTGGTTGAAAATATGATCTCTCGGTTTTACGCGCTAAATCTGTGTTATAGTAATGAGTGTACCCATCAGAGAGAGGGAAGTGTATGAGTGGATATTTTCCAGACTGTGAAGTTGCACCGCGTGAATATTTCCTAAACCGAGTGCACATTTCTCAGACAAATGATGAATTGATCTCATCTGTTTTTGAACCTACGCACTTTATTGATCACTTGTCATGCCAGTTATGTAAGAGATTGATAACAGTTTTTAATTCTTCTACAGGTGAACCGAGTAAAATAAATACATTCTCTCACGAGGTAGTATTCATTGAAGTATGAACATCAAATGGAGAAAACCTGAACTCGCACTACGTTCGAAAAACGTCGCGAAGACAAAATGTTTAGACTTGCCAACACAATTTTCACTCACCCACCCACCCACACAAGCCAAAGCAACGTGGTGAGATGGAGGGATGGATAGGGCGAGGAAAGACCAAATGATGCGAGGCAGCTGGCGGACGGAACTGCGGAAAATGTTGGCTTATGGAACGAATGAGCATGAAGGTGCTTACAAAAAATACAAAAATTAACTATGAAAACGAATCAAGATTAGACTATGAGTTAGTGTAAACCTCTTTAACCATTACAAAGAGTTTCAAAGACAGGATGGATTAAAGCACCATTTAGTATGAAGTTAAAAGAAAGGAAAATTTGTGCACAAGGTGTGTGACCACATAAGATCCCCTGAAACCGTGAGTTGAGAAAGAATTGAGTTTGGGAAAACGATAACCATTTGTGAAAGAAAAAAGTCGAAGGTGCTGAGAAACAAGACAGCAGTGAACCAGAAAAAAAGATGGTCCCTTAACAAATCAAAAACCCTGTAACATTTCAATAAAAAGAAGGCCTACCTAACTTTGAGCACCGAACATCGCATTTTCCCCACGGGAGCGCCAATCCCAGTAGATACAATAGATGCATTCCACCAAGAGGAAATGCGTATAGAACTAAGGTCAATCTGTATAAGCTGGAATGAAGAAGAGAGAGCAAGGAATGGCAGGTGAGGGAACTCATTCTCTCGGAAACTAAAGGATACTCACACAACCCTCCCGATTCAACTCATTTTTTACTAAAAATGTAATTAAGAACCCGGAGTTGGAACCAATTCACCTCTTTGTTGTTGTACAGCTTTGAAACGGTTCTACTCCTCAACTGTTCCTAAAGCCTTCTGCTTGACTTTAGCTACACTATTTGTCATACGACGTAGCATATCGCCTCTGAAGACCTTACACTGCGAGCTGCACAGGTACGACGGAGTAAACTGGTCAGAGATCCGGCCCCTTGTATTTAGTTGGTGTAAATAAAATCATGATATTGTTATTGAGACGCATTATCCAATTGGTTAGAAAAGTCTAGGCTAGTCAGGAGCAGAGAATGCGTGTTGGCCACACGCTTCACATTTCCCCGACGGTGCACCAAAGGTCTTGAATCACGCCTCGCACTTCCAGATACGAAGCAAAGAGACCCGAGCTGCCTATGACACGGCAAAGGAAAACCAGGGCTGCCTACAAGCCGTTTTTGAGGAAAATTCTCAAATGTCTTCTGTGTGGTAATCAAATTTAGTCATAAAACTTCAACAAATTTTTCAAATTATTTTTAATAAATATATTAATAAATAACTTAATATATTAATAAATAACTTAATAAATAACTTAATGAATAACTTTGAAATAAATACCCCGACAAGGTAGAAGAAAAACAGTGGACGCTGGGACAAAGAGGGCATGTGGAAGACGGTGGAAAGTAAAAAGAAAGAAGGCAGGAGGGACAGGAGAAAGGAAAAGGAATGAAAAAGAAGTAGGACAACAGGAGAAGGAGGGCATCAGGAGAAGCAGGGCAACAGGAGAAGGAGGGCATCAGGAGAAGGAGGGCAACAGGAGAAGGAGGGCATCAGGAGAAGGAGGGCATCAGGAGAAGGAGGGCAACAGGAGAAGGAGGGCAACAGGAGAAGAAGGGCAACAGGAGATGAAGGGCAACAGGAGAAGAAGAGCAACAGGAGAAGAAAGGCAACAAGAGAAGGAGGGCAACAGGAGAAGGAGGGCAACAGGAGAAGGAGGGCTACAGGAGAAGGCGAGCAACAGGAGAAGGATGGAAAATAGAAGGAGGGACAACAAGAGCAGGGACAACAACAGGATGGACACCAACAGGAGGGACAACAACAGGAGGGACAACAACAGGATGGACAACAACAGGATGGACACCAACAGGAGGGACAACAACAGGGAGGACAATAGCAGGAAGAAAAACAGGAGGGACAACAGCAGAGGGGACAATAGCAGGAAGAACAGGAGGGACAACAGCAAAGGGTACAACAACAACAGGAGGGACAACAGCAAGGGGAAAACAACAGGAAGAACAGCAACTACAGGAAGGACCGCAACAACAGCAAGAGGGTCAACAGGAGGGACAACAACAGCAGAGACAACAGGTGGGAGAACCACAGCAGGAACAACAGCAATAACAGGGACAACAGAAAAGACAACGGGAACGACAACAGAAGGGACAACAGGAGGGGGCGCAGATCACACGCTAACGAAGGCCGCCGCTCGGAATGGAGCGCGTCGGAGCATGCACAAAATTTCCATTTATTAGCACATCGAGTCGACACAAGCGGCCGCTCCTCAGGGGAGGGGGAGACCCCCTCACTCCAGCCTCCCCCAGCCCCCCCATTTCCCTCCCCCAGTCCCCCCCTTCTTCCCCTTCCTTCCCCAACATCAAAGCGAAACAATCCCAGCGCCTCCGTCGGCCGCGCTACGGTGGAAAGACTCGTGCTGACGTACGGGGTGGTGGTGGTGGTGGTAATGGTGGAGATAATGGTGGGAGTA
>JACJUY010007787.1:0-38200 GCA_014220935.1 Platorchestia sp. MABIK
TGGTGTGTGCTAATGGTGCATTCATGGTGTGTGCTAATGGTGCATTTATGGTGTGTGCTAATGGTGCATTAATGGTGTGTGCTAATGGTGCATTTATGGTGTGTGCTAATGGTGCATTAATGGTGAGTGCTAATGGTGGATTTATGGTGAGTGCTAATGGTGCATTTAAGATGTGTGCTAATGGTGCATTTATGGTGTGTGCTAATGGTGCATTCATGGTGTGTGCTAATGGTGCATTTATGGTGTGTGCTAATGGTGCATTTATGGTGTGTGCTAATGGTGCATTTATGGTGTGTGCTAATGGTGCATTTATGGTGTGTGCTAATGGTGCATTTATGGTGTGTGCTAATGGTGTATTAATGGTGAGTGCTAATGGTGGATTTATGGTGAGTGCTAATGGTGCATTAATGGTGAGTGCTAATGGTGGATTTATAGTGAGTGCTAATGGTGCATTTATGGTGTGTGCTAATGGTGCATTTATGGTATGTGCTAGTGATAGTACGTCCTAATGAAGTATTTTACAATACTGCTAATAATGTATAATACCATACTGCCAAAGATGTACTTTACAACACTGTTAATGATGTACTTTACGGTACGTGCTAATGATGTTTTCACGGTGCATGCTAATGATGTATTTTACACAAATTTAATTAACAAATAACATGAAAAACATTCATATGGCGTACAAGGCAAGTATGCAACAATGTTAGCATCAAATGACATCAAAACGACACATAGTGCGTGCTGCCAGCAAAGTAGAGAGAGACACCTACTATGTTGACATAAGGTCAAAGTAGACGTAGACACCTACTGCGTGAGCGTGTTGCCAGCAAGGTAGAGGTAGAGTCGAGGCACTGACGCCAGCAGGGGCACGGCTGACAGCGCTGGCAGAGGCGCTGACAGGGAGAATATCCTCATGAACTTGGCGATGTCAGCGGCTGACAGAAGGAATCCGGGCAGTGACAGCAGGTGCTGCCAGTACAACACACGCAACAATGTCATTCCACATTTTGTACAGGCTACAATGTCATTCCACATTTTGTACAGGCTACAATGTCATTCCACATTTCGTACAGACAACAGTGTCATTCCACATTTCGTANCAGACAACAATGTCATTCCCCATTTCATACAGACAACAATGTCATTCCACATTTCGTACAGACAACAATGTCATTCCACATTTCGTACAGACAACAATGTCATTCCACATTTCGTACAGACAACGATGTCATTCTACATTTCGTACAGGCAACGATGTCATTCCACATTTCGTATAGACAACAATGTCATTCCACATTTCATACAGACAACAATGTCATTCCACATTTCATACAGACAACAATGTCATTCCACATTTCGTACAGACAACAATGGCATTCCACATTTCGTATAGACAACAATGTCATTCCACATTTCGTACAGACAACAATGTCATTCCACATTTCATACAGACAACAATGTCATTCCACATTTCGTATAGACAACAATGTCATTCCACATTTCGTATAGACAACAATGTCATTCCACATTTCGTACAGACAACAATGTCATTCCACATTTCGTATAGACAACAATGTCATTCCACATTTCGTATAGACAACAATGTCATTCCACATTTCGTACAAACTACAATGTCACTCCACATTTCGTATGGACAACAATGTCATTCCACATTTCGTACAGACAACAATGTCGTTCCACATTTCGTACAGACAACAATGTCATTCCACATTTCGTACAGACAACAATGTCGTTCCACATTTCGTACAGACAACAATGTCGTTCCACATTTCGTACAGACAACAATGTCGTTCCACATTTCGTACAGACAACAATGTCATTCCACATTTCGTACAGACAACAATGTCATTCCACATTTCGTACAGACAACAATGTCATTCCACATTTCGTACAGACAACAATGTCATTTCAAGTTGTGTTTGCAACTGTAATGCAACACATATGATTAATTTCGGTTGGAACACTCTTGCCAGTTTTAAAATAAAATTGATAGTACAGATAGCTGATTTAAAAATCATTTCAAAAAGTGAACGTTATGGCTTCAAAACACTAATATGGTACAGGCATGACAAAGTAATATGGTACAGGCATGACAAAGTAATATGGTACAGGCATGACAAAGTAATATGGTACAGGCATGACAAAGTAATATGGTACAGGCATGACAAAGTAATATGGTACAGGCATGACAAAGTAATATGGTACAAGCATGACAAAGTAATATGGTACAGGCATGACAAATATGGTACAGGCATGACAAAGAAATAGGTTTTCCGAATAGACAGATCTGGCATCTCTGGTCAAATTTAGGAAACTTATGCTTCTTCATGTCAATTTTGGGCATTACATGCACGCAGATCACCACTCACCACGAGTGTGACAAACACGGACACAGCACACAAACACACCCCGGGGGTGATGAGCAAACACCTCCACATCCCCACCAACAACCCCACACCATCAACAACCCCACACTCCCATGAACAACCCCACACTCCCATCAACAACCCCACACCCCACATCAACAACCCCACACTCCCATCAACAACCCCACACAAAAAATAAACACACCACTATCAACCACCCCACATCCCCATCAACAACCCCCTCCCACACCACTATCAACAACAACCCCCCACGAACACCCCCCCACACGCACGATGAAAAAGAGTGCCTCCCTGGGGTGCTTGCCGTGCGTCTTGTAGAGCACCTCCTGGAAGATGCCCATGCGCGCAGACATGAACAGCGCAAACGTCAGCAGCGCGATGCCCAGCGTCCACGTGAACAGGTTCTGCTCGTTTTCCTGGTCGCTCGCGCTCACGTCCTTCTGTAATGTTACAGGCTCTGCTCATTGCTGTCCTTCTGTAATGTTATGGTTCTTTACAGGTTCTGCTGCTCACTCGTGTTCATGACCTTCTGCAATATTGAAGTTCTTTACAAGTTTTGCGCATTTTCTTGATAACTCACACTCACGTCCTTGAGTTTTAACATAGTTCTTCACAGCATATTTCATATTTGTGATAAGGTTCTAGCTTTCTATCGCAAAAGAAGAAATTTATCTTAAAATGTTTGAAAACACACACCTGAAACAACGCACACACCACAACTCACAACACACCCACCACCACAACTCACCACACATGCCTCACAACTCGCCACACAAGCACCACCACAACTCCCCACAGAAGCACCCCCACAACTCACCACCTGACCAGACGAGGCAATGGTGCACATGACGGTACCGAGCGTGATGAGCATCACAGAGAAGTACTTGTTGAACTTGTAGCGCCGTCCCAACACAACCATCGCCATGATCAGGTTGGCTATCAGGCCGCCCTGCTCACACACAAAATTTAGAGAAACGAGTGAGCTAAGTTCAAATGTGAAATGTGAAAAAAATCTGCCTTTACAGTGAAGCTCAATGACCTTTGCACCAAGAGTAATCCTTCCTTCAAGCTCTAGTTTCAAATGTCTCATTACTTCACTGAACCATCTAACAAAAATACAGTCTAACTACTGAGAGAAGGTAACTCAAATTGCCAGTTGTCTTCATGCAACACCATCTAACAACAATAGTCCAACTATAGTGAGAAGTTAGCTCAAATTACCAGTATATTTTTGCGCAATATATCGTGATTAGCAGATATTATCAAGAATACTCCTCTCAACTTTGACTGCAGAAATTAAAGAGAACGTGAAGTGACTGTAACCAAGTTAGAAGTTTCTTAGCACAAATTATTCAAAACATCTAGAAATATTGTTCATAAATTTAATGGAAGAACTAACTAGAGGATCAAAAGTTCCATGAACAACCATTAAGTAGTTCATTGAAATATAAATAAAGAGAGTTTATACAATGAATTGAACGTTCATAACAACTTCTTTGTGCAGTCTAGTCTCACCAACACACACCTCAAGACAGTGCCACAAATCTAAAGTAATGAAGAGACATACTCTAATCCACACTGAAATACAAAGTTTACACATTATACACACTGCTCGTCACAAGTACTTTATCCAGTCTAGTCCCATCCATACAACTACTTTATCCAGTCTAGTGCCATCCAAACTACTTTATCCAGTCTAGTGCCATCCACACTACTTTATCCAGTCTAGTGCCATCCACACTACTTTATCCAGTCTAGTGCCATCCACACTACTTTATCCAGTCTAGTGCCATCCACACTACTTTATCCAGTCTAGTCCCATCCATACTACTTTATCCAATCTAGTGTCATCTACACTACTTTATCCCGTCTAGTGTCACCTACACTACTTTATCCAGTTTAGTCCCATCCACACTACTTTATCCAGTCTAGTGCCATCCACACTACTTTATCCAGTCTAGTCCCATCCACACTACTTATTCCAGTCTAGTGTCATCCATAGCCACTGGTATCCAAACCAAAACTGAAACGTATACAGAGTTTACACGTTATTCATCAGAAGTACATTAGTGGCAGTCTAATATCACCAATGCATGCTTTAGCACTTTGACTGCAGCAGGTAAAACTGAAGTTTAATATTCAACTGAAATTTAATTTCAATTGTCATAAATAATATTAAAAATAAAAAAGATTAATTGGATCATGCCTTCACTTAGTTCTCATTACATATTTATAAAAACAGAGTTTAAGACTACCGGTCGATCAGCAGCATTATGAAAATTCTCTCCGTGTACCACCGGTGGCTCACGTTGCAGTCAAAGTGTTAAAATAGCAAAGAAGGTACCTTAACCAATTCAACCTGTAAATAAGATGGCTAGCACTCACACTTCTGAAGATCATATGCAGAGGCATGGAGATCTTGAAGGCAAAGGCAAAATTGTTTGAGACATTCACAATGAAGAAGAAGAGCACAAGCATCAAGTATTCTCTGAAAAAAAAGTGAATTTCATTATACAAAAAGAACTGACTGAGAGATACTAGTAAATCTAGCAAAGGGCTGATATCACTGTAGATAGCTACCACTTGCCTACCTTGTGAAGTGTTTTCTATTCTAATGTGTAGATGAAGAGCAACAGCCAAAAAAACAGTCAGCATAATTGAACTCATTTTGAGTTCCTACATATGAAAGAAGCCCACTTTCATGGCTGAACATATCTAATATTAGTGTAATTGAAAATACCATTTCCTATTTGCACAATAGACATAATCTCTCTCAATGGTAATGTCTAACACACCTTCAATGCATATCTGTCATTACATTATAAATTAAATGGCACTCTATTAGCAAATACTGATGAAAGCTCAAAAAATTGTACCACCAATAAAATAGAATACACAATTGAACTCTTAGAATCTATACAGGTATCAGAGAGAGAGAGGGTACCAAAAGCTCATAGAATTTTACCACCAATAAAATAGAATACATAATTGAACTCTTAGAATCTATGCTGGTATCAGAGAGAGAGGGTACTGAAACTTTCAACAACTCAATAATCAGACACATGAGCACATTACATCTAATTAATTCACAGAAATTGAGATGCATGTAAAATAGCAAGCTAACATTGACAGTTCTAGTTACTTGGAATATTAATCAAGAAAGTTCAAGGCCATCTGAAGAATGAAACAAAAATTAACTGCAACACATTTTGAAATTTGTGAGGTAAAAGTGGCTTAACTTTGGAGTTAGCCCCGTTAGTTAAATATTCGATAACTAAACCTCCCACCAGATGGCGCCACTAGTCTTAAGCTTAACTCAACGCGAGAGATGGCGCCACTAGTCTTGAGCTTAATTCGGCGCGAGAAAACCGGATTCACCATCCACGGCTCTCTAACAATACCAGAAAATGAAATATAAGTATTGAACTTTACTGAGAAGTTTCATCGCAACTGCGGTAGCTCAGTTGTAAAAGCTTCCCTCATAAATAAAAATTAAAAATTAAAAATAATTGTGTCAGTTGTTGGGTTGGGTTGGGTGAGTGATAGAGAGCCGTGGATAGTGTATCCGTTTTCTAGCGTCGAGTTAAGCTTGAAACACGTGGCGCCACCTAGCGGCAGGTTTAGTTATTAAAAATTTAACCAACGGGGCTAACTCCAAAGAAACCCCGTAAAAGTTAACTAACTTGCATCCACCCACCTCACAGGTATGATATTCTTCTTCCTACCAAACTTCATTGTGAAAATGAAGCCCATGGCTGCTATGAAGATGAACTGGGAGAATGTGATGAGCGTCCCACACGCAGGCTCTGCCCTGCACATCCAACAACTCAATCAATAATGATGGCTAGGGATATTTTTATCACGTGCGCCAAAGACTCGTCACCCTTCAATTGTGTAGAAGCTCCAGCTATCAAAATTTACATGATAGAAACTCCAGCCATCATGTGATAGTATTAAGAATGATGCTCATGAAATGGCTACTCCGCTCATTCAAAGAGAACATTTCATGATCATTGCACTAAATCAATTCATTTATTTTGCAAGAAAATGCTTATTATGTAGTTCATCAAGGTCACACAATTATTGTGTCTTTAAAGACAATTTATGTTTCATTTTCTTTTACTGAGGATGTTTTGATCCACAATTGAAAATTAGAAAATGAATTGAGAGGTCTTCTATTAATGTGGTTGTTTGATTTTTAACTAAACATAATTTTACCAAGTAGTGTACCCTAACATGTTTAAATTTTTCAATGCATTCATACACTCAAGAGTACTTTTTAGGCAAATATCAAAGGAAGTGTATACAATGAAACAACAATCAAAATATCTTCTGTAAAACCAGCTAACATAAATTGCTAGGAAGAGATTTGCATTGAGACTATATTTAAGAATCATAATGAAGAGGCCATCAAAGAATTACAATGTAGAAGGAGAACTCTTATAATAATTGAGAAATAATTACAGCAAGGGGACTACAACAGCAGTACTGCAAATAAACAGCATGGGAAAAATACTCATATAAGAAAAATTAAACTGACAACACTAAGGAAAGGTATTTAATATTTGATAACAGGAGTTACTATTAAAATATTATTAGAAGAAAATTTACAATGAGCAAATTCATGGTAAAATCCACTTACTTGACAAGCAGCTCCAGAAAAATGACATTGCTGCAGCAACCAATAAAAACAAATAATATTGAAAGAGCAGCACTCATATCTGCTGAATAAAATCTAATATGCTGGAAAAAAATGATCATTTGATAGAAATTGGAATGAAGAAAAACACTTTCAAAAGAGCTTCTGAATACAAATATAGAAGCAGATGTTCATACAAGCTCCCTACCTAAATACCCAACTATTCAAAATAAGAAAATAAGCTAATGACTGGTTGAAAGCCATTTTTAATGAATCAACCAAACTTTTGTGTTTTCCAATAAGTAAAAATTTCACATTTTAAAACTGGCAGAGAAAAAGGTTAAACTTGAAGATGAATAACTAATATCCATGTTTGTCTTTTGTTCCAATTACAAATAAGAGTAATAAAAGTGCTATGCTACCTTGATGAAAATGAAAGTAATGCTGTGGGCAGTAGGCTACTCGTTATAATTGTTTGAAAACAACCGTTGAATAGAGAATAGAAAATACTTTTTCACAACTTTCAGCTGTTAATTCATCAACTCATCACGCAATTGAAATTCAGGTATCAGTTAGGCACTTCGTCCACCAGTCTATTCCCACACCACGCCAGCAGTCCGCTGTTCTGCAATGCGGCACGCTGGCACCTTGAAATTTACGTCGCTTACGGATTTGGACTAGCGGAAAAAGTAAGAGAAGAGCTAAAATTTTGCTCAAATGTTTTCTCATTTAATATTTTGGATCTGATTCAGGAAAAAATTACTTCTATATTCTATGTATCAATAACAATTAGCCCAAATCACTCAGTATTTACAATACATTCCTCTATAAGCTTTTTTCTTTTCCATAAATTAATTTTCAATACGTATATACACGAATATGTGTGTATGAGTATGTGTACATGCATATGCGTACGCACGCATTCGTATATACCTATGTGTGTATGTATATGTATGTCTACATTCAGCCTTACACACGTATGTTTCATTTTCTATTTATGCGTGAGAAACACAGCCCCATGGCCCATTATATTACACTTAAAGCTCTGCCACCAATCAACACTGAACCATATCTGAAAAATAAATATGTTTATTGCACTTGCTAAATGATTCAAAAATAGATCTATCACTACCCTAGAAGACGTTTTTGTGAATAATGAAAATGAAAACTATAAACAGAGAAGTGAAATAACGCGCAATTTGAGCAGATGAATAGCGGAAAAATTATCTTTCTGCCGTATGTTGAACAAGCAATAGATTTCATTTTGCGTGTGCGTTTGTTTACGTGTTTCTAGATGAGCGTGTTGTGTCGCGCGTTGTTTTTTTTGATAATTTCTTTGTGACGGACCTTTTCTCAGCTCGTGATAATTATGTGCGACAGTGTTTCAATCTGTTTCGGTAGAGCATTTTTGTCTTTGCTTACTTCGTTTCAACTAATAATTAATTAAGGGACTCCAAAGAATTCTCTAGCAGTATTTATTTTAATAATAAGTTGTCAGCCATTTCTTGGTGTACAAAATGTCTTAGAGATAACACTATTATCAAATTATTCTCTGACGTGATCAATCTCTCATTACGCCTCATTTGGTTTGTCTATTAGTACGCTTCGTATAGTTTGTTTATAGGTACACCTCGTATGGTTTGTCTATTAGCATCTCTCGTATGGTACGTTTCTAAGGACGTTTTATATTAAGAAAATTTTTAAAATCCAATTTGCTGTTATGGATCGCATGTTTCAACTTTTTTGAAGATAAACGGGTTTTCTTGCAAAAAATTGCAATATGGTGACAGTAGGAAGCACCTAAAGTATGCATAAAACTTATTATACCTTTTTTTTTATTGCGATGCTCTTTTATTTTTAATTTACTCCTTAACTCGAGTTAATAAGATAGATATAATGAATTATGCAATAATTTAAATTAAAGGTGATTTGAAATTTCAATTCAGGGGTTTCATTGATTTTCTAATGGTATTTCATTTTCCTATATTTCCTAATCTAGAGTAAACATTATATTCTTTCCGAGCTCATCATTCGGCATACTAATTGATGCGTTAGTGTGAAAACTGTCCCATATCCTGACTGGCCACCTCATAGTTCTGGACGCAAAATGAATCAAGTCTGACCATTTTACTTTTAACATCAATCCCTCATGCTCGTATCACTAGTTCCTATGTTCGTATGCTCATATTTCAATTTAAGTACGCACTAATGAGAGGGTTTTAAGCAATGCGTAACATGGATTATGTTTTATTAGTTACTTGTATTTAAATGCATTACCAAAATCGGACTACCGTAACGAAAGTGAACGCATTTTTTTCGTGCTTTTCTCCGAATCATGTTTCGACGATTAACATGGGTATTTTGATAACCATGTACAAATAGCAATTAAGGATCAGATTTATTTATTTTAACAATTAACATAGGCATTACGATACCCCTGTATGAATAACAATATTAAGGATTTCCAAGTTAAGGGATTTGAATGCGATTTTCGTTCTTATTTCAATATAAGTTCGCACAAACGAATGCATTTTTCAACCAAGTGTTGCTAGGATTGTGTTCTCTGAGTTACTTTCATTTAAATTCACTGTCGAAATTAGATTACGCAACGAAGATAACTCTCTTTTTGTTGTACTTTTCTGTCAATCATTAATTGTTTCAACATTTCATGTTTGAACTTTATTGGAAATAAACCGTTTTTCTTATTCTATTCATTGCATATAATTTCACAAAATCAATTTCTACATTTTTTCTTCCAACAGTTCAAGCATCAGCGACCAAACGGTAAACTTTATATTTTCTCGTAGTGGTACCATTATTTTTACACGTTGTTCATTTTTCAGGCGAGGGTAGTTTTTTAGCTGATTTCAATGCACCTTTTTTGAGGCTGTAATGTCCTTCAGCTAACACAAAATTGCAACAGCAGCCCAGCTACAGAAGTTCAGCAGCGCAGTCAACTCATTCGTTCAGTGGAACTCGTTCAGGAACATGGTTTTTTGATCAGTGTCCCTTACAGACTCGTGTTAACAGGGTGTGTCAGTTCCCTCTTGGTACCAGAATTCCAAGTGTATTAGTTGAATAGTTCTTTATAGCTCTATGTGTATCTTTGTGATTCAAAATATAGTCCATCAACTGCTAGATTAAAGCAAGATTCTTTTTGCGCTCGATACAGATGATAAATGTATAGAATAAATTTGAGAAACACACATTTAGTCAACCCTTAGTTTATGACGATATATAGCGATGCAATAATTACCATTGTGTTGTTATGAATAATTTTGTTTGTTTACTGAAACGCACTAGGTTTTAAAATAACATGCTTCAAAAATAAATCAAAGAGCTCATAGGTTGCAAATGTTTGACATGTTTATTTATTTTGTGAATTTCAGCATTTTTCATGGAATTACATTACGTTTTGGTAACAGTAAAAGGAAAAATTTATTTCTCCAATCTAGGTGTTCATCTATTTTTCGAAAGACTTCTTGTCTTCCACTTGCTTTCCGTCCGTTTATTAAGCATGCTTGAACCCAAATACTCCACGATTCAGCAAACCGTAAAATTCACTAAATCTCACCACTTTTAAAATTCCTTTCAGAGCGTGTAAAGAGAAGTGCAAAGCGATAACCAAAACTCAACAGTCTATCCACGATGAACTCAAAGATAGTGTTGGTGTTGTCATCGGTGTTGGCGTGCGCAGCAGCGCAGAGTGAAGTGTGTCTCCTTCCCCCTGAGACGGGGACATGCAGGGCGTTCCTGCCGTCTTCCTTCTACAACCCCCAGACTGGGCTGTGCGACTGCTTCGTGTTTGGGGGGTGCAAGCCTGGGGGTAACAATTTCGCGACGGTTAGCGAGTGCATGAGTGTGTGCAACGTCAGCCCTGATTTGCAATCCGCAACTGTTGACTGCAGGACCATTCTTGCGAACAGAAATCCGGATGTGCAACCTGGTGGGCAACAACCTCAACCTCAGCCCCAGCCCCAGCCCCAACCTCAGCCCCAGCCCCAACCTCAGCCTCAGCCACAGCCCCAACCCCAGCCTCAGCCCCTGCCTCTTCCTCAACCCCAACCTCAGCCCCTGCCCCAACCTCAGCCCCAGCCTCAACCTCAGCCTCAGCCCCTACCTCAGCTCCCACCTCTGCCGATCAGAAGAAGACCATTCGACAGCGAAGAAGATGATGACGACAACTCCCTCCTTGCGCAGCATCGCGCTGTGATTGGCACTGTGTTTGGGCCCGCTGGAGCGCAGCGTGTTACCAAAATAACGGTGGGACAGCCCGTAAGAATTACAGGGTAAAATTTCAGGGCCAAAAGAATTTTGGGGTAGAATTTTAAGGTAGTAAATTTATAGGGGAGAAAGAATTGCAGGTTAGATAACGGTCGTCTGAATTTGATATCCTGGACATTGCTGTCACCGTTACGTGAAGTGCAAAGTATTTTATATACGATGGTGCTGAGGTTCATTTACTGAGGATTTTTTAGCATGTGAAATTGGGTTCTCTTGGCTACGGTTATTGTACTTAAATCTGACTTCGTTACGATATCGCAATACGGGAAAATGTGTGGATGGGATGAACTTCTAAAAAATCTGCCGAGGGTTCACAAGGATAAACTGAGTTTTCAATTATGTTATATGTACTGAAATCGACGATAACTTCTGAATAGAATGTTCTTCATAATTTTTCTCCAAAAATGTTATCTGAAGGCAGAACCCATTCAGATTTCTGTTAAGATAGGTCATATGTAAGAACAGTACTCCACACGCTGAAACATTGATTGAAATGTTTTCGCGTGTATCAGAATGCACATAGCTCAGCTAGCACAGCTTTAACCGTACTTGAGCTCAACTTACCACTAACAATAACTTTTGGCATAATTGTTTTCAAAATTAATTTTCGGGCAGAAAATTAAATGTATTACTGTGCTTATGGTTCATAATGAATATCTTGATGCAGGCCGAGAATATTGAGTAAAACGTGTTCAACTAAAGGATGTTTTATTCCAATCATGTTGATACGAGCCAAATCATACCATAGCTTTCCAAATGTCTCTCAATTTATGCCTGGAAGAAATGACGATTACCATCTTTCCGAACTGATACTCCATCTTGTACTTCTAGGTCGGGCAGAGAATAATGGCACGTTCATTTTCCGACTGGAAAGAAACACCGGATTATCACTGCCGAGTCTCTAATTTTTGGCTATCATTCATGATGATATGGCCACGGCTACTTTTAGTCCAAATTCAAGGAAGGGACTTGTGATGCTGTCGTAGCGTGTCGCTTTTTTTGCGTTAGACAATAAAAAAAACATTTAGCGTGCTTTGACCAATGAAAGAGACGGTGGTTAAATGCCACATATTTACGATTAAGTTGTTGTTAACTACCTACCTCACACTAAAAGCAGCAAGATCATCTTAATTTCACATGAATAATTTTGCATTCGAAGCGTCATCGTTGTTAGTGTAGACTTGTGTGACATATTCTCGAAATTTTGCAAAAAGTAATTCGTGTTCTAGCATGAACTTGTGCGAAAAATTGGACTCACATGGGATTTGGAAATCATATACCATTGCAGAGCGCAGAATAGTGGAAACATGGTTCTTTACAGTTTCTTCAGTTGAAGTAGTGTTGACTGATGTCGTGTGTGATAAAATTGAGAGTGATGTGTTCAAAATATTTTCAACTTATCGGCAAGAAAATTGAATTAAACATGCGATCATGTGTAAACTAAATTAGAGAAAACTGTAAATGAAATTATGAAGCGCTTAGAATTGGATTTATTCTGAATTTAGGATGTTTAATTATAATGACGTGTTCAAAACAAGAACGTCAACTACGAGACTTCAGTTAATAATAGGAAACAACTTCTGTTGGTGCATAGTTTATTAATTACCCTTTTTCTGTTTCGTCCAATGTTAAAATACAAAGTCAAAATTGATTTATAGATAATTTAAAATTTGCTAATGTTAAAAATTCTTCTGGAAATTTTGGGTTTGGAGTTTATGTAAATTCATATTAATTTAATTCACTTCAAAATTCATCTTTCTAACTTGCTAATAAGTATTTTGATTTTATTAACTCCTTAGCAAACTTCATTGTGACCTTCTGCGTTTAGTGTTCCGTCCTCCGGAGTCCGCTTATTCCAGTTGATCATGTTCATCTGAGAGTTCACGTCGGGCTTAATTTGGCTCTAGGAGTTGAAAAACAAGGGCTACTACAGTGAAAAAACCTCACTCCTGTATTCCTGCCCACAAATGTGGGACTTCACAACACCGTTTAATTTTGTTATGTTCCTCTTCGCTGCCCAACAAAATGCCACTAGTTCTAATTAAAAATTTGCGTTCCGACTCGGCGGCCGCTGCAACTCCTAGTTGCTCTCTGACATTCTTGTCCAAGGTTACTGGAGAGACGGACAAGTTTTTTGACAAAATGTGTAGTCCTCTGAGTTCCTGGATATTGCCCTTAGACCTATTTTTTTCACCAACTGAAGAGATTTGTAAACTTCCTGATTAGTATCGGTGCACGGAACTTGAAGCCTCGTAAGAAGGCGATGGTGATATTTCGATTGATGACATTTTGAGCCTCAACACTAAGCATGTTCCTTTTTTTAGCCATATAAGGGCTATATTTAAGGTTCGTTACAGGGCACACTGGAAACTGACATTTACGATGTCCTAATTTCTCCCTTGATCTTGTACATCTAGCATTGAAGTTTTCATTAGATCAAGTTCCTTTTGATCAATTTCAAGTAGATCACTTCATACCGAACCTTGTTTAGCAAGATTTTTATCTGGCTCAGCCTCTTTATGCCAAATCATAGAAAATGAAATTCGTCTGGATTATGCCGTATTGAATAATATTCGAGAATCCAGATCAAGCCGGTCGAATAGATTCTAGTAGATCTAGCTGAATCTGACCGGTTTCGTCCCTGAACTTTTATCAAGCCGTCTCGGAAAGTTCATTCTTCATCCACTCAGAAACTCCTTTTTTACATGTAGATAAACTAACAGGAAGTTCATTGTTACCAGTAGAACAAATAAACGTAGCGAATGTACATTGCGCCTAATAGTAACCTGTAAATGAAAGTACTTACAATGTACGATAAGGTCGGTCTGCTTACGACGGTTACGGAAGCTAAATCGCGCATCAGGAAGCAGTGTACGAGAGTGTCATGGCGACGGAGGAAACATGTTTTTGTAAGGAAACGTCTTCATTGATCGCTCCATTTTTTCGGCTGAGTTGTATTAATGTTCCTTCAGCGTCTTAAGCTATGAATGAGTGAGGGAGTAAGAGTCGCAGTTTTTTGACTTGAGGTGTTCCCTCTTTACCACTTCCACCCGGCTTTTCCGTTTGCTAGTTCCCCTGAGTAGCTGCACAAACCCATGTGAAAATACCTAGAGGGCAGGACGGGACTCGAACCAGGGTCTTCATTGTTCAAAGTGTAATGCTCAACTGGAAAAAACTATCATAAGTGGTCGCTTTCCTTACTACTCGACGCTCCAAAATTCGTGCCAGATAAAAACGCTTACATTATTCAGACATGTGTAAGTGAATTTCATTTTAATTCTAAGAAAGGCTTGTATTGAAGAATTTCTATGCAAGAATTTCAGCCTTTTAAATTCTAAGGAATTGTATGCATCACTTCAATAATCCTTAATATTATAGACACAGAGAATCTAATAAAAAAGTACTGCTCTTTTTCTTGTGGTTTTTATTCCTCGTCTTTGAATAAGTCGGAATTTAAAAGGCCTGCTCAGTTAAATGATTTTAGATTTAAAATTGCGTATAATACCTAGACCTTATTTGTGTTTGCCCCAAGGTGAAGGAAGGCCTACTTATTTGGGCCGATATATGCGATCGTTCAGTGTACTGAACGTTGCATTCTTGGTATTACATCCGTTGTGCTTCACGACCGTTGTACTTAACGATACATTCTTGATGTTACATCCGTTGTGCTTCACGACCGTTGTACTTAACGATACATTCTTGATGTTACATCCGTTGTGCTTCATGACCGTTGTACTAAACGTTACATTCTTGATATTACATCCGTTGTGCTTCACGACCTTTGCGCTTCACGACCGTTGTACTTAAAGTTACATTCTTGATATTACATCCGTTGTGCTTCACGACCGTTGTACTAAACGTTACATTCTTGATATTACATCCGTTGTGCTTCACGACCGTTGTACTAAACGTTATGTTCTTGATATTACATCCGTTGCGCTTCCTGAAATATCTGTGAAATTGGCCTAGTGTGGCTGTTTCTCGATTAAGCAAGCGCTTAATTGTTTTTTTTTTAATTTCAAAAATTGTACATTTTCAAAGCTCTATGCTTGGCGAGAAAAATATTTGAAATTGAAACTAATTTTTTTGAATTTTCGAAGAAATAATTTATAACTGTTTGCCCAAACATATTAACAAACAAAGGTCAGAAAAAACTTGCTCAAGTTAAATAGAAAGGTTATTGAATATGTTGCTCGGACCCTGTGACGAGAAACTATGGTTATTAGCGCGGGCAGGCTTATGCAATGTCTTAAAAATAGTTTCATGTACGCTCTTAATTTCACGAATTTGGTTATTTATTTCAAAATGTTGGCTCACTAGTTAAATTCCTTTAAAATTGTGTCAGATGCTCTGAAGAAAAAAAAAAAAAAGAAAAACCGTTTATATCCAACGACGTTGCCACATGAGTTACATGCAAACATATTGGCTTTTACTAATTTCTTAGTAAAAGACGTCCTAAGACAAGCGTTCCATACGTGGAGTACTAATAGACAAACTATCCGAGGTGTACAAATGGATAAACCATAGTCATAAACCACTAATAGACAAACTATACGAGGTGTACTAATAGACAAACTATCCGAGGTGTACTAATAGACAAACTACGACAAACTACTAATAGTCATCGTATCAGAGGTGTACAAATAGATAGACCTTGCGAGGCGTACTAATAGACAAACTATACAAGACGTATTAATAGACAAACCATACGTGGCGTGCTAATAGATTAACTCTGTCAAGGGATAGTTGAATAAAAAATAAAAAATATCATCTCATGGATATTTTATGTTCCAAGAGATGGCTGACAACTTATAAGTAATTCAAATACTACTAAAGAATTCTTCTGAACTCCTAAGTTATTAGTTGAATAGAAGTAAGAAAAAGACAAAAAACGCCATACCGGAGCAAATTGAAACACCATCGTAACTGACAATCAAGTATTGAGAAAAGGTTAGTCACAAAGTAATTTAAAAAGGACATCGCGCAACACAGCACGCACATCTAGAAACGCGTAAACAAACTTACACGCAAAAATGAAATTCATGGCTTGTTCAGCAAACAAACAGAGAGATAATTTTTTCACGAGTGCTTTATTTCATTTGTCTGTTTATATTTTTCATTTCTTCTATTCACAGAAGCGCACTAGCCATCTTAGCACTACAGTAACCTTCAGTATCCAAAGGGTTAAACTAACTAATAATCATGCAAAAAACAATATTTAATTTAGTGATTCGCGTTCTTGTCCTACGACGTTTGCAGGTATTATTCTGAAATAACGACGAGGTGCGTCTCTGACACCTTCTCGAAAATCAATTGTTATTTTCTTACGTTCTAGATATTAATTTGTCATTTTCTTACGTTCTAGAATATGACTTGTTCTTTCTTGCGTTCTAGAATATGACTTGTTCTTTCTTGCGTTCTAGAATATGACTTGTTCTTTCTTGCGTTCTAGAATATGACTTGTTCTTTCTTGCGTTCTAGAATATGACTTGTTCTTTCTTGCGTTCTAGAAAATAATTCAAGTTAGATTGAGGCATAAATTAATTTCACGCATCGTTCGGATATTTCCTGTTATTTCACTCAAAAATAGTATCATAGATTATCATTATAGTCATTATATTCATCGTACTATAGGTACATGTATTTTTTTAAAAGTGATCGTAAACCCAGTGACCTTTTCATCATTTTTTATGGAACGCTTGAAAAAATTCTACGACATATTTATGTCTGCGTGGACAGGAAGTTAAAGCTGAAGGGTTGAATGATAGAGAGGAAATTGGCGAGTCTACATCACTTTATTTTTTATAGGCCTACGTGATGCCATCTGTCACCACAGACTCACGTGAAACTTGGCCATCTGTCACCACAGACCCACGTGAAACTTGGCCATCTGTCACCACAGACCCACGTGAAACTTTGCCATCTGTCACCACAGACCCACGGGAAACTTAGCCATCTGTCACCACAGACCCACGGGAAACTTGGCCATCTGTCACCACAGACCCACGGGAAACTTGGCCATCTGTCACCACAGACCCACGGGAAACTTGGCCATCTGGCACCACAGACCCACGGGAAACTTGGCCATCTGTCATCACAAATTTCTACACTATCACAATAAGTAGCGTATGGTGAAAACCATCATCGAAATGTACATTTGTATCTTATTGATAGTGAGCAATAATTTGAAAATGAGTGCGGTCGTTGGTCCGAAATAAGGAAAGAATTAATGGTTTTGAAAAGCAATGACTGATTTGACGATGATAATCTTCTTATATATTTTCTTCGTATTTTTCTCATGATTTAGAAGCGAACAAAAAAAAATTTCTGTTGCTTGTTATGACTGTAGTGTGTCGCATCTGGGGTATCGGTCTTGAAACAAGTTATAGATGATCCTTCGCTGATGGTCATTTATTGCTAATTAGTTATAGGTAACCAAGCAAAAGTTGCGGCTAAGTTGGAAGGTGTGTGAGCAGAGAGGGAGGGTGAACGTAGGCGAGAAAGAAGTAAAGATGAAGAGAAATAGGGGACCTGTGAGCTGACAGAGACAAGTTCGATGGAAGAATGAGGCACTCGTCAGAGCTAAATTATTTAAACAATTATTCAGATTGTTTTTTAAGTCTAGCACAATAGACCATTTGAGTACGACTACTTGTGGGCTCGTATAAGTTCAGCGACTTATAGGGTGTTCTATCATCAACACTATTTTAAGGTGTACAATTATGTTTAACTTATCACTTTGACGCCAATTCTTAAAATTTAAGTTCAATATTCAACTAAAATTTAAAACTAATTGTAATAAGCAACTTTGAAAATAGCAGTCATTAACTGGATCGCGCCCTCATTTAGCTTCAATTTAAGTACTTATGAAAATTGAGTTTGAGACTACTGATTGGTCTGCAGAATTATGAAAATTACCTCCGTGACCACCGGTGGCGCACGTTACGGTCAAAGTGTTAATTCACTACACCCACATAAAATCACACCTGATGTATTTCACAAGAAAGACCAAGATCAAGAACAGGGATGTAATTCACAAGAAAGACCAAGATCAAGAACAGGGATGTAATTCACAAGAAAGACCAAGATCAAGAACAGAGATGTAATTCACAAGAAAGACCAAGATCAAGAACAGGGATGTAATTCACAAGAAAGACCAAGATCAAGAACAGGGATGTAATTCACAAGAGAGACCAAGATCAAGAACAGGGATGTAATTCACAAGAAAGACCAAGATCAAGAACATTGATGTAGTTCACATGAATGACCAAGATCATGAACAGTGATGTAATTCACGAGAATGCATGACCAAGATAAAGAACAGTGTTATTGCAACGGAAAATAACACTGTGCGACTATCCTTTATTTTCGCCCTCCTGCCCCTGCCACAAACAGGTTCGACAAGCAGAGCTGGGGAAACACGCAAAGGATGTCCAGAGGATAAGTTGTGTGCTTTGTTCATATCTGCAGGACGGGAACACAGGACGGAGCTGTGAACCAGTTTGTTGTGAGCAGGCTTGTCTGAAGCAGCCACGCTTCTGGCTCTGCATCAACACTGCTGAAAACGGGCGTTCCTTAGTTATAAATCTGTCCGAACACTGCTGAAAACGTTCAAGCGTTTCCTTGTTATAAATCTGCATGAACACTGCTGAAAACGTACGGGCGTTCCTTTGTTATAAGTCTGTATGAACACTGCACAAAACGTACGGGCGTTCCCTTGTTATTAATGAAGCTTTGAACTTACTATTAATAAAACTTGTTGTAGTTTTGAATAAATGAAAACTACATTACTACTATAAACTACGTTATAAATGAAGGTTTGAACTGGAACTTCTGTCACTACGAATTCTCTTGCGGTGTTTATTTTTGCGTCGTCCTGTGAAGAATATAAAACTGCGTGCAGAACTTTTCCAGTCGTAGAAACCGCAGCCAACTTTGGAGCCCTAGTTGGAGTGGTTTGTTTCATTGTGCAGGATTCATGTGAGGAGTGAACACTGAGAGCTAAATGGAAATGCAACTCTAGTTTTCAGTATATTGCAATTTGAAAATTTGTGTGTTTCGCTCATGCGGCCTGATTTCTTGTGCCGGAAACAATGTTTTGACTGTACCCGTCATGCATGTGAAAACGACAGTGATTCAACGAAACTAACTGAAAAAAAATCTGGACTTCCTTTCTGGAGTCTAAGAGTGACGAGTTTGTAAAGAAAAACGTTCAGACGCACAATTCACAACACTCGTGCATAAGGTCGTTAACTGTGGGGGACTACGATAATCAAAGAAGTGTGTTTTCGGACTGACGTGCCTCTTGTCAGTGATATTATAAATATTTGTTCTTGAACAAGGAAACTGAGTAACAGACTGAATCTAAAAGTGAAACATTTTTCGTCAGAATAAAAATCAACATTTTGTGTGTTTTGAGCACCTTTTCAAACGTACACTGGCATGATATCAAAGAAAAATCTGCCGACACTCGATTAGACTTTCAAATATCGGAGTGAAGAAGAAAACATTCTTCCATCACAAGATTAAACTTTCGAAAATCGGAGTGTATAAGAGAGCGTTCTACCTTCAGAATGTCTCCCTTACTAATTACTCTAGTGACTTTAATAATCCAGCTGAGCCAAGCGCAGCCCTCCATAAGAAGTGTGTGCCTCCAAGAGCCTGATACTGGCTCATGTCGAGCTTACCTGCCGTCGTTTTATTTCAACGCACAAACTGGGTCGTGCGACTGCTTCGTGTATGGAGGCTGTGCACCAGGAGGCAACAACTTCGAAAGCATGGAGACGTGCATGATGACGTGCGGCAAAACCCAAGCCACCCAAGTTATGTCCAGGGACTGTAGGATGATTTTGTCCAACGTTAACGTCGCGAGGCCTATCGGACCCACCCAAAATGGAGGTCCAGGTTCATCTTCTCAGTCTTCAGGGCCATCTCTTGGCGGTTCTTCAGTGTCGAACCAGCGGCCAGACTTCAACGAGAGCACAGTGCAGCAACTACAGACCATCTTTAATGAAATCAGCGCTTCTTCCAGGCCATCATCCGCTCAAGAGGCCATCCTGCCTCCGCAGGGTCAAAACCAACGGCCGCCGAACCAACAGCGAGTACCTCCTCCAAATAACCAACAAGTACCTGCTCCAAGTAACCAACAACGAGTGCCTACTCCAGGTACCACTGTCACGAGACCTGTGTTCCCTCCTCCTCTACCTGTTCCTCGACCGCCTCCTCGGCAAACCCCACAGAGTGAGAAGGACTTCGTTTTGTCTAAAACCAAAGGAGACAGACAAAGACCGGCGACTTCACCCATAGCGAACCAAGCGCTGCAGAGACAAATTGAGCAGCAGAAAGAGTTAGAGAGGCAGTTGCAGCAAACTATTCAGGAACATCAGCAGTTGCAGCAACAGCAGCAGCGACAACAGCAAGCGCAGCTGCTGCAACAGCAGTTACAGCAGCGACAGCAACATCAACAACAGCTCAAAAAGCAGCAAGGAGCGCCGGTTTAGCAAGCAGACGCAGATTTCATCGTGGAAAATATCGGCAAATTCTCGACACGAAAAATTTCCATGTGTGAAACGGTCTTTTGTTTGAGTAAAGATGCCACACTGATTTCATCGCGGAAAATCTTGGCGGATTCTAGCAACGGAAAATTTGAGTGAAACGGTTTTTTGTTTGAGTAGAGACGAGATTAATAAATGGAATAGTTAATAATCTTTGTACAAGAGTCCATGGCTCAAAAAATAATGCAGTAGGATAGAATGAGAAGTTTTCCGCGATTAATGAATGGAATGATTTGAGTTGATTTTCATAGGAAGTGCAAGCGAATAGTAGTCTTCCTGTCTTTTAAAAGTAGCTTCAAATTAATGTTGTTTGTCAAACCAAATCCGTTAGTATTTAAGAGTAGCTTCATATTAGTATTATTTGTCAAACCAAATCCGCATTTAAGAAATACACGTAAGAAAATTTAGAGATTTTTATTTTGGATTTGAAAAAATTTACGATTTGTCGATGAAACTTTTGTTAGGTAGTTTGATATAGCTTTACATGTATTTTTTAGAATACTTGTCTTGTATTCCTGCGTAGTGAGGTACTAGTTATAATCCTGTAACTGAATAGTTTGGCCAGAAATAAAGATATGTTTAGAAAGAATTCTTACTTTCCTTCTTTGCTATGGTACTACATTTACCTGGCATTGAATGTTAGGCATTGGAAAGTTAAAAATAGGTAGAGCGTAGGTCGTTCCTTTTTCATTTCACTATTTTTTTAAATTGATCTCTGATCAACAGACAAGGCTAAAATTAAAAATCTTATTTTAAAAATATAAGTGAATTAACATAAATTCTAATAAAGACAATTGTGACGATGAAAATAACGAAGTATACACGAAGTTGAATGATGATAAAAAGTTGAATGATGATAAAAAGTTGAATGATGTTAAAATGATTTCAGAATCTCACATCATGAAATTGAAAAAAATGCTGAGAACAACTAAATTAAGTTGAGAAACTATACGAAGTTTTTTATAGCTAATCCCTTAGCTCAAGAAAAAGAATCTAAGGCAATGAAATCATTAACGAATATAAGCGAAAAACAACTACGGTGGAAAGTCTGGTAATAATATTTTTAATGAATTCACAAAACGAAATTCAAATAAATGAAGAAGCTGTTGAATGAAATGCTTATTTCGATTAGTTTCATGCCATTGATCAAAAACTTTCGGCTTCGAAGGTCAGGTTCCAGCGCTAGGAGTTCAATTGAAACTGTGCAGTGGTACCGAGGTCAGTAGTTATACTTTACTACTATTTTTAAAATTTGTATCGTATTCTTGCACAGTGGAGAATTATTTCCCAAGTAACTGAATTGTTTTATCTGAGATAAAGATACATTTGAAAAAGAGACAAAGAATGAAGATATATTTATTTAGAAAATGAGCGAGCGGAATTAACTCGTCGGGCTTATTGTTGCTGTCCAACCTGACTTTTTTGTTGCATAGAAATCGTTCAGTTTGAATTAAGTCAATTTGAATTAATTTAAATCGTTCAGTTTGAATTAAGTCAATTTGAATTAATTTAAATCGTTCAGTTTAAATTTAATTCAGTTTTGAATTAGAAAATGTGATGTACCAACAGCCCTAGCTGGCATTTTTGTCTCCTAGAACGCGTTCAGTTATACGCAAATCAAACAAATGCAACCGTTGTGCTCTAGGAAAAATGAGGTAAATTCAAGGGAATTTCCCGACTTTCTGCTCGCTTTCTCAGTCTGTTACCTGCAAGATAGCGGGAAGCCCTGCCATGCGGTGACCCTCGATGGAATTTAGATAACAAAAACGTGGAGCAACATTTATGAAATTGTACAGATGTATTGAACTTTATCGAGTAATTACCGAGACCTTTTGTTTGGCCAGGCAGTACTTACGTTGGCTAGATTAGGCACGTACTATACGTAAACATGGGAAAATGAAAAAATTAATAAAGAGCAATGCTTTGTAGGATTTTGAAGAGAGAAACTGGGAGAAACAATAGGTGAGAGTACTACCTCTCATATTTTCTTCAAAATTTTACCAGTATTGATCTTATTTTCTTTATAACGTACATGCGTTTATCAAGCGCTTTAATTTTATCTCTGTCTGTTATATTGAGCTTAGAAGGCCGCATGCGGCGCGCTCGACATGCTTCGTGAAATGAGACTTAATCTGCCGCATATTTCGATCGTTGTGTGACACTGTGCGAAAAAATTAGGCAAGTCACATAAAAATGGAATTTTTTCAAACATAATTCTTACATGCATGATTTTCATAAACTGAATTTTTACAAACGGGATTTTTACAAGCATGATTTTTCCAATCGGGATTTTTACGAACGGGATTTTTAAGAACGGAATTTTTCGAACAGGATTTCTACAAACGGGATTCTTTCAAAAGGGGTTTTTACGACCGGGATGTTTTCGAACAGGATATTTTGTTTGTAAGTAACCGACAGAAGGAAAGATACCAGAATATTTTTTAAAGCCTGCAAAACTATCAATGAGAATTCTGTCATGGATTTCGAGAGCGAACAAATGACTTAGCATTCGGTACAGACATCACCATTATGCACTTTACGTTTGTTATCTTTTCCCTTGCAATTTTTAAGTTATGGGAAACACATGTATATGAAGGATGCCCAACTCTCTTAAGGCTGTCGTCTAAGAATTTTTTTGAATGCGATTGGTCCGTTCTATTCCTGCAGACCACAAGTCATGCACGTGTTCTGCTGTTTAAAAACCAATGTATCAACATTTCATGTTATACTTTATTGGAAATAAAATGTTTTTCTTTTGTCCGTGCATTTAGAATACGCAGAAATTCATGCGCTAAATGAAGCATTCCAAGAGCTCGCATCGTCAAGGATTTTTAAGGATAATCGAGGATAGCCAAGGATCGTCAAGGATTGTCCAGGATAGTCAAGGGTGGCCAAGGATCGTCAGGAATAGCCAAGGATCATCAATGATAGACAAGGATAATCGAAAACAGTCAAGGATAATCGAGGATAGCAAAGATTCATCAAGGATAGTAAGCTGAAATATGAATATTGATCCATTGAGAATATCCTGCAATTTTGGCTAAGCGAAAATTTCACGGCTTGATTTGTTAAAAATGTCTCTTGATGATGATGATAAGATGATATTTTCAAAACTGATGATAATAATAATTGGGCATCGTGAATTGGGCATCGGAATAAAGACTTCTTGGTTATCACCATGTCATTAAAAATTTATCATTCAAATGGAAAGATGTTAATGAAGTAATTCCTTTTTTTCATCGGCTGCTATGAAGGCATAAGTTGCCACGTCGCCAGATGACTTGCTGAAGTCCTGGAATTTTTGTTTACCGCGTTGACCGCGATGGGTTGGGTTGAATATTGGGTTGACCGCGATGGGTTGGGTTGAATATTGGGTTGACCGCGATGGGTTGGGTTGAATATTGGGTTGACCGCGATGGGTTGGGTTGAATATTGGGTTGACCGCGATGGGTTGGGTTGAATATTGGGTTGACTGCGATGGGTTGGGTTGAATATTGGGTTGACCGCGATGGGTTGGAATAGCTTACATGCACTGGCTCGAGATTTTATTTAGCTTTGATTTAAGTATGGACGACAATTGAGCGAATGACTACTGGTCGGTGAGCAGCATTATGAAAATTGCCTCCGTGTACCACCGGTGGCTCACGTCGCGTTGAGGTTTAGTTTCATGAGCTACTGTTGAGTTAAAATTTGAGTGTAGAGTTGATTCAAGAGTTGAGTTATGATCGCCTTGAGAAGAGAATTCAGCCAAGAGGTAGGTTGTGAGTGAAGTGAAATGATGAGTCGAGAGTTGAGTCGTGAGGCATGTGAAGAGTAAGTACAGTCATGAGTAAAATCACGAGGAGAGTCAAGTATCAAGTCAAAGGATGCTTTATTCCAATCAAGCCTGATACAAATCAGCTTGTATATTGATTTTTCAAATGCTATATAACTAACACAAGGACGCCATGACGGTTTCTCAATGGCCAAGTCAGGAATCTAGAAGAAATTAAAATCAAAATTCGAATCATAAGTTGAGTCAACGTTGGCGTCAGGAGTAAATTTCAGAGTTGAGTAATTCACTCCAGCGCGCACTCCAGACCCTGCGACTGCGACCTTCGAGTAACGGAACGGAAAATCTAGCCAAAATTCCATCCCCACCTTGAAGAGAAGAATGCAAATTCAGTCTTTTTAAACAGACTTCAAGTATTTTCCATCGCTATCACAGCCAAGGTATAATGAATAAAAAAGCAAAACGTTGCAATCTGGTGTGGATTTGACGTCATTGCCTACACACTCACCCGTTCGAAATCCATGAACTTTGTATGCTCTGACAGGAATTACCTTCCTTAGCTTGTAAATTCAAAGCTTTTATAGGCTAAACAGGCAGCGGCACAATGCGAAGCATGAAAGGAACAAGTCAAGTCATTTTGGAACAATGTGGTTGAAGGGCAAAAAGATACTTAATTAAGATGACTCTAGCCCGACTGTCTGGAAAGAAAACGAAAAAAGAAAACGGTATGAGTCTCATTATTCTGTTCGAAATACCAACTCGCTTTATTTTCATCCGACGGAGTATTTCTGATGGATAATTAAGTTGATGAATACTGAAGACATGTTTTTGATATTTATGATATGGTAAGCTGGTATATTAATCAAGTGGTGTTAGAAGAAGAACAGCCTTATTGTGAAAATTAGAAGTTTGTACTGCGTAGGGCTAGCTTAACGAAAAATAAACTGCATTTATCGAGAAGAAATGAGAAACGTTTCTACTTTTCATCACAAAAATGACGCTCTATTTAAAATAGGTATAACAAGCGAAAATCTCCGTCTGAAGTTAAAGTTAATCGAATGTATAAAGTTTCAGAGCACGTGTCATTTAAGGTTTTTTTTTCAGACAAGCCCCGCCACCAATGCAACACATAAGTTCACTCACTTGTCACTTTTGAAATAATGCACATATCGACTTCAAATTACTCTCAATCAAAAGGTTAAAACATTCTTTCATCTGAGAGTAATTTGAGGTCAATAGGTGCATTGTCTCGAAAGTTGCAAGTAGGTGAACTTATGTGTTGCATTAGTAGCGGGGCTTGTCCGGAAAAGACCCCATTTAAGCTGGCACATAATTCCCTAATTTAACAGAAAGGATGTTGTATTCCAGTCAAGCATAATACAAATACTCTCGTACGTTGTATTTTCAAATGTCTTTAAAAAAATTACAGACAAATCAGCCTCCTAACGGTCATGTCCAAAATACATTGAAATCCATTGGAAAGAGCCAAGTCGTAACTCACAATATTGGAAAATTGACTTATCCATACATATGGATAAGTACATAGAACGAAATTTCATTTTGTGTATTTTGGTAAAGCTATCATAACTGTACCTTCAAAATTGACCGCTTGGAAGGATTCCTTTTTTCCATCAAAAGTAATTCTGTAAAGCAGTTTGTAAAGTTGAAATCACTTCTCCTGAAAAATTAAGAATTTCGACTTGTGACGTCGTTTTTTCTCAATGAGCGATAAAGAACTTGTTGGTTATGTGTCACCACTTTTAATTTATGGTTTCCTTTTGATGTCAAGGATAAGTTGGGTTAGGTTAGCATCATTAAATTATTATTGATTTATATAATTTCTCATTTATGTTTCGTTTCAGGCCAAAAGGAATCTTTGGGACCTTCCAAGAGCTGAAAAGGAATGTCCCAAAGATTCATTATATATCTATGAGAAATAGATAAATTGCATTAGAAATAAATATAAATCAATACGAATACCTTCTCACATGAAAAATCCATTCACACTGTCCAGAACATCAATTCAATATTCACAAAACAATTACACCTTTCTTTTTTTCCCTTAGAAACACTTTTTCTCCCAAAAACACTTTTTCTCTTAAACAAGTGGTGACAGATAACTCACAAGTACCAAAAGTAAAAAGAAACCAACTTTCAAAGTAAGGCAGGAGGCAATGTTGCCCTCAGTCAAGCTACAGCCCACACAGCCACGATTTGAAACGCCTTGTTCGCACTTTTGTATTTAATTGATAAAAATATGAATTAAAATAATTAGAGGCTGGTTGCTATTAATTTAACCTACCTTGCGGATGAAAATAATTTGTTATTTATGAAGATTTTGCTGAATAAATATTGAGCAAATAATTTGGTAGAGTTTGATAGTTCGTGTCCACTTTATTAATTGTGTGTTTTAAACTGTTAGGAATTGATAGTCATTCATAAAGTTACTACACTCACTACTTACGATAAAAAACATTTAAGCGCTCTGATCGTAAAGAATATGGCTGTGAAAAAAATGAATTTCCTTACTCAATGAAACATTTATATTTTCAAGTAATTTAAATGGCTTTCCAGCTCTGAATTTATTTGAATGGAAATGAATTTCAAGTTCATCTAGAGAGACGCCTTTTTATGCTTATTTTTTTAACCTATTCCAACATCACCAGAGAAGCTGCTAGCTCCTTTAAATGCACGTGCCGCGCAGTTGAATTGAACCCGCGATCTTCAAGCCCAAATTGTAACGAAAAAAGAAAGAAAAGAAAACCGTTTATTTCCTAAAAAGTTCATACATGATATGCATAACAACAAATTGGATTTTAAAAATTTCTAAAGAAAAAACGTTCCCATGAACGTACCATAAGAGAGGTACTATAGTAACGTTTTGTCTCAGCATCACGGAGACTGTAAGAGGGACATGCTGAAGGAAATTGATTTTTTTGTGGTTGATATCGTTTACATGTACGCCTCGTGAAACTCAAAGTGGGCGAACGGTTTGTTGAACAGGTTTGAAAAAATGCGTATTGTCCACTGCCATATTTATTGACATGACACAAGCTAAAAGAAATTTAGTCTGTATTCTAAAAAACATTCATGCGAATTTAACTGTCAGACGGGAGACATTTGCAATAATGTATTCTATCAAAGTAATGTATAGTGTATAGAAATAATAGGTCAATTGCAATGAAATTAAACCAATACCAAAATTTATTTACAATTCGTAACGCTCGCTGGAATCATTAATGAAAATATCAATGTAGTAAAATGTGTCATCTGCTTTGATTTCCTCACAATAAAGAACTTTTCAATCTATCTAGTTTACGGTTACGATACGCGAAATGAAAATAAAGAAGTAATACGTGAATACGTGACATGTGAAAAAAAAATACGTGTAATAAATAATACGTAAAACAACGAGATACGTGGAGAATAACACGTGTAATAAACAATAGGTAAAAATACGAGATTCGTGGAAAATAATAAGTGTAATAAATAAATACGAGTAATTAATAAATACGTGAAATAAAAATGCGTTAAATAAAGTGCGCATAATATATTAAAGTTTCTGTCTGGAGCTCTGGATATCACTGAACTATTTCGGGCTCAGGAATACAACGTACGTTAGAAAATAAAAGTTGAAACAGTTGTTGCACTTCAGGCTCTAGAGCTTATGATATTTTCGTGAAAAATTTATGGAAACGAAATGTGCGCTTTATGTAGCTATGACGTAACTGCAACATGACTGAAATGAACCTTTTATTTCATGCGTTAGTGCCTAAAGTTCCTAATTTTCAATGGACGCCACAGTAAAAAACTTCTTTAGGATAAACTAATTTATTTTTTAAAAACATGAAACATGGTTGGTTTACGAACAGTCAAAACTTTACATTTATTTATTTTTATGCTTCTTTGGCAAACTTTGTTCAGTATTTCAATGTAACTGTAATGCCAAAAAACATACTGTAATAGATAATAGATATCTGAGCGGCCATGTCACGTAGCCACGTCATTGACACCGAGTGTGTTGCTGCTCAGAGACTCGTCAAAATTTAATTACAAAAGTGTTGGTCTTTCCAGTGGAGGCCGCTAATGGACTACGAGTGTCTTTGCTAGCATGGTAAGAAGTCCAATTTCAATGAAATCTAAATTTTTAAAACGTTTCCTGCAAAAAGACCCGCCGGTGGCCACTGAGGGAATTTTCATAATGCTGCTGATCGACCTGCAGACTTAGTCACCAACTTAATTTCCATGTATGCTTAATAAAACCTAAATGAAGGCAGGATCCAGTTAAAATTTGCTATTTTCAAAACTTTTTTTATTAATTTTAATTTTGAATGTTGAACTTCAGCGTAACGTGATAATTTATAAAAAATTTCTATGAACGTATGAAATGCTTGTTTATTATTGTATAATTCGTGTTTTAAATTCAAATGAATATCGAATGGCTGAGAATTGAAGCTTTTGAGAGAGGTGTTGAGCAATGCGATGCGCTTTCACGTGATACCAGAAAAAAATTCTATGAACATATGAAATACTTTTTTATTATAATATATTGGTTTTTTAAATTTACAAAAACTTTTCTGAGGTTCTGAGAGTATCTTGTGTAGAAAGACTGGCTACAATTTCACCTTCTTGGTAAAGCTGAAGCTTAGAACCGAGACGCCAATGACTGCAGATAAGGACGGGAAAAAGATGCTTTCGATGCCGATGCTTTCGCCGTACTGAGGTACATTAAACTTTCATTGCGGCAGGATAAACAAAAGTTCAATATTCAACTCAAATTTATAGTCAAGAGTGGCTAAAAAATTGACAACTACCAAACATTAACTGGGTTTACTAAATGTCATTAATTGTAAAAGATTATTAAGATTTTTCAAGCGACCCATCGATGAATCGTATTGCAAGCAACGTGTTAAATTCACTATTAATTTTTACGAACTTTTTTACTACAAAAATAATGGTTTCTCGCCTCATTATTTTCCACCGAAATTCCAGTTAGGATTTTCAAGGTAATAATAATAATAGTAATAATAATGGTAATGTTAATAATAATGGTAAGTAATAATAATAGTAATAACGGCCAAGTACAATAGAAACAGTTACTCACTAAGGTCAAACTGAAAGATCGAAGACATTTCGCAGTGAAATTTTTTAAGTTTGCAAAAAAGTTTGTGTTCAGCGTGCGAGCTTGTAATTGATCCCGTACGAGGCAATTCCTCACTAGAACACGTTCCTCGCTTATTGGGCCACATGTGTACCAACAAGTAAATTGCCCATTTACGTACCGGTATAACTGCACCACATTTTATCTGTTTCGCAAAATTTTAAAAAGTAATTGTTATCCTACGGGGCGAAATGTTATCGTGCAGTTGTGTTTTTCCTATTCATTAGAAAAAAGTAAAATTTATTCAAGCTGGAAAATCGATTTCCCTTTTCTGCTACTTACAACCTAACCAAACTAACCGTAGCAGCCGCGGGAACGCGGGGAACTGGTTAGAGAACGTCAGGCGTAACGCGTTTTTTAAACTTATGTTCCAATTGTTATGGAACTTGCACAGTATGTGTAAAATGCATTTTAAAACACATTTAATTCGTGGTATTTTTTCGATTTTTTCGATATTTTTCTAGAAAATCGAGGCGTTCTTCAAGTAAAGAATTGCTCCTTACGAGCGTATTTTGCTACCAAAGCAAACATGCGCGCTGGGCTTGAAAAAACTCGTGTTTAATTTTTAAATAGAGCTCCTTCTTACTCCAGCTAAAGATCAATTTTCTTTGGAAATGGCATTCCAAAATTGCCGCTCTTTCATCCACTCTGTGTGCAGCCATTATTATGGGTTCTAAAAGTGTTGAATCCGTAAGTTTCACTAGGGTCAGTCTTTATCATCAATACAAAAACTCCCTAAGTATCTCTTCCATTTGCACTTAACTAGATCTTTGTTTATCTTCACATACATAACGACCTAGCAAAATGCTTAAAATGGTAAAATGAGTTCTGGGCCACCCTGTTTTCATCGCTTGCAACACGTATGTTAGACAATATAATGATCTGCAGAGCGTACTGACCTCGGTGTACACGTATGTGCACAGTGTACACATTCATGTGTACACGTATACATTACTGTGTATATAAGGTGCATTGTACTGTACAAGCATGTCGTATTTGCGTAGTGTGTACGTATTTCATGACAAGTACGTCACCGTGGCCGAGTGGTTAAGAACGCGCCCTTCCGTGAAGGTGTCGGCAGTTCGAATCCCGGCGCCGCGCGGTGATTTCTCCCTGTTGGGAAAAGGGAGAACTCAAGAATAATTCCCCACCCTAACCAGGGGTCTAAAAAAGAGGGTAACCGTCATGGCGTCCTGGTCTTAATTAGAAGGCATTTGAAAAATCAAAGCAAATGTATCAGGCTTGATTGATTGGAATAAAGTATCCTTTATTCGGTACCCTGCTTAATTTGTTTACACTACACACAACTTGAGATGTGTGCTCTGTGTGCACATATCCAAATATGCATTCTGTGTTCGCATAGAGGGGAATATATACAGTTTACGTTCACATTTTGAGTTACCATATTTTACAGCGTTAACTGACAGTGACGTTACCGTACTTTACAATAATAAGAAAAAGACGTTACCATATTTTGCCATACTTCACAAAACAAAACGACGTTACCATATTTTGCCATACTCTACAAAAAAAAACGACGTTACCATATTTTTCAATACTATACAATAAAAAACGACGTTACCGTATTTTTCCATACTTTACCACAATAACAAAACGATGTTACCATATTTTTCCGCACTCACCACACTGCCACACCCAACGTTACGATCTCTTTAAGTTGACGAAGTTTTCTTCCCAGGGTCGTAGACTATTGGGTTAGTCACAAAAGTAATTTATCCGGACACAGCTGAGACACGTTGTGCATCGCGCCGTGCTGTGGGAACACACAGCTGGGAAGATAAGCGTGGAAACGAACACTACAGGTTGCTACCACAGTTGGTTCTTGGTGTTGGTTACCACAGTTGGCTCGTGCAGTTAGTCTATACCTGGCCGCTGAGGTGTTCAAATGGGGCGATCTGTGAAACCCTGAGTTTGTGATGCATGCTAATCTAACCTGAGTTTGTGATACGCTAATCTAACCTGAGTTTGTGATACATGCTAATCTAACCTGAGTTTGTGATACGCTAATCTAACCTGAGTTTGTGATACATGCTAATCTAACCTGAGTTTGTGATACATGCTAATCTAACCTGATTTTGTGATACATGCTAATCTAACCTGATTTTGTGATACATGCTAATCTAACCTGAGTTTGTGATACATGCTAATCTAACCTGAGTTTGTGATACATGCTAATCTAACTTGAGTTTGTGATACATGCTAATCTAACCTGAGTTTGTGATACATGCTAATCTAACCTGAGTTTGTGATACATGCTAATCTAACCTGAGTTTGTGATACACGCTAATCTAACCTGAGTTTGTGATTCATGCTAATCTAACCTGATTTTGTGATTCATGCTAATCTAACCTGAGTTTGTGATACATGCTAATCTAACCTGATTTTGTGATACATGCTAATCTAACCTGAGTTTGTGATACATGCTAATCTAACCTGAGTTTGTGATACATGCTAATCTAACCTGAGTTTGTGATACATGCTAATCTAACCTGAGTTTGTGATACATGCTAATCTAAAGTTTTGTTCATTACTATATATTACGATTGATTGATTGCGTAGATTATACGATAAGTGAAAGTGTGTGTGATCCGTATTAACGTGTCTGAAGTTTTGTTTAAAAATGATCTACTTTGCCTACTGAATTATCTAGATAATTTAGTTCAATTGACGAACTCAAATGTTCGTTAAGAAACAAAAAACGTCAATTTAGTTAGAAAATTAAGTAAACTAAGATGTCATTTTGATAAACGGGGCAAGAAACAACAGCGTCTATTTAATATCATTTCTAAATTTACTGAAAATTGAACTTGATGAATCTAAACGTTTGTTAATGAAGTAAGAATAGATGAGAAAAAAGAAAAATACAGGCGTCCAACCACTAAATCAGCGCTTCTGTGATGAGATTGTGATAGTCTCTGGGATGACCTTTACTTCGTTTACGTACAATATTCCTAATATTCCTCTGCAATATTTCCAATATTCTTGTACAATATTTTCAATATTCTTGTGCAATATTTCCAATATTCTTGTACAATATTTGAAACATTCTTGTACAATATTTCCAATATTCTTGTACAATATTTTCAACATTCTTGTACAATATTTCCAATGATCTTGCACAATATTTCCAATATTCTTGTGCAACATTTCCAACATTTCTCTACTCTATTCCCAATATTCCAAATATTTCTTTACAATATGTCTAACATAACCGTGGAATTTTTTCAATATTCCTGAACAGAACTCCCACTATTCCCGTTCAATATTTTCAATATTTCCGCACATTATTTACAATATTACTGAAAAATATTCCTGATATCGTACAATATTTCCAATATTCACTTCCTAGGTTTCCAATATCACCACAAAATATTCCCAGACAGTGTTTCCAATATTTCTTTTCAATATTCCTAAGCAATACTCCCAATATTCCCGCTCAATTTTCACAGCACAATATTTTCAGGCAGACACAGTACCTTTTGTCAAACAATGCGCATCAAAGAAGCCCGTAGACGTCACTGAGCAATGCCAATGCAAGCGAGAAAGAATTTCCATTTTTTTTCGGTGACATGAAATCTCTGTTGGAGATGTACGAGTCTCTGAGGCCAGCGTACGGCAAGAACGAGAGTTTGCTGCTGTTGAGTTTCTCCGATTCTAGTTCTGATGAAAAATGCAGCACCCTGCAGTTCGCTCCAGACCATCGACAGAAAAAGAAGCGTTTGAAAAGGTACCTTTAATTGCTTAGGTACCTTAATTGCTTGGGTATCCTTAATTGCTTGGGTATCCTTAATTGCTTGGGTATCCTTAGTTACTTAGGTACCCTCAGTTACTTAGGTACCCTCAGTTACTTAGGTACCCTCAGTTACTTAGGTACCCTTAACTGCTTAGGTACCTTTAGTTGCTCAAGTACTCACGAACATAAAGCTTAGGGCTGGTTCTTGGTGTTTTTGAAATTTAAGGCAAGTTGATACACCATCTGAAGCGTTTTTAAAAAAGTACACTTCAATAACTCGAGTGCTCATGATCATAAGGTTCAGCGCTGGTACTTGGTGTTTTTTTAATTCAAGTCCACTTAGTACACTCTTTGCAGCGTTGGAAAAAACACCCTTCAATTTCTTCGGTATTCTCGAGCATGAAGGTCATTCCTGGTAAATCCGATACATTTTTTTAAATTCAAGTAGAGTGGGTGCACCATCTGGAACTTTAGGAAAAGACTTCAATTACTTGGGCATTCACGAGCATGAGGTTCATCGCTGGTATATAAGATATTCACTCATATATTCCAATTTACGTCAAGTAAATACACTTCGTATCATGAATTGATTTCTCAAATGCTTTCCAATTCACGATAAAATGCAACAGCGGTTACTCCTGGTCAAGCACACGCCTGTTTTGGTGCTAGAGTCGAGTGGACGAATTGTGGAAGCTCCTGCCTTTTCCCAACGGGAAGAAACACAAGGTCTGGAATGAGGCTTCAAATCCTCTGCCTCCACTCACAAGAAAAACGACGTTAACCACTAAGCAATTGGGTCAGTTATTCGTTTACTAACATCACGGCTGACGACTGTATAAAATCCTATACCTCTGCACGAAGACGAGTGACGTTAGTCACTAGGCAAATGGGTCTGCTATTCCTTATTTAAAATCCCTGTTGACGAGGGACTTTAGTTCACTTGGCAAAAAGGTACGCTAGTAATTAATCAGAGTCACGCTTGACGACGTTGACCACTACGGAAAAGGGTCCGTCACTCGTTTAATAAAATTACAGTTTACGACTGTATAAAATCCTGCACCTATGCACACAAGATGAGTGACTTTAACCACGTGTCAATATGGTCAGCTCTTCATTAATTAAAATCACGGTTAGCGGCGTTAGTCAGTAGGCAGAATGGTCAGTCATTATTTTACTAACATCTCGCTTGACAAGTGACTTTAACCACTTGACAAAAGGGTCAGTCAATCATTAATTAAAATTACGCTTAGCGACGTTGACCTCTAGCCAAAAGTGTCTGTCATACGAATACTAAAATTACTTTCGACACCTGCCTCAAACCCACTATCTCTACTCACAAGACGAGTGACGTTGACCACTAGGTAAATAAGTCAGATAATAATTAACTAACATCCCGCTTGACGAGTGACGTTGACCACCAGGCAAAAAGATCAGCCACTTGCTTACTAAAATCACCGTTGACGACTGCCTCAAGTTCACTACCTCTACATGCAAGACGAGATACGTTGACCACTAGAAAAAAGATGAGCTGTTGATGAATTATATTTATATATGTGTAATTATAACTAATAATTGTGTGCGGGCAGGCGGGAGCGGGACGAGCTGCGGTCCACCATCGTGCCCCTGCACGACGGGGCGTCCCCCAGCAGGTGGTCCGCCGTGTGGCGCGCCGTGCCGTGTTCCGGTGAGAGGAGGAGGGGCGTTGGGGTGTGGGAGGGGGCAGGGTTGAGGGGAAGGGGGAGAAGGGTTGAGGGGTTGGAGGGGGCTTGCTTGGGAAGGGGGAGGGGCAAGGTTGTCAACCAATTTACGAGGTCATAGCAATACAGCTCGCAGCATAGGTGCTTCTTACGGGACTTCGCTGCCAGCGTAAGTTCTTAGTGGATTTTGCCGGCATCATAAGTTCTAAGGGGATTTTGCTGACAGCGTAAGTTCTTCTAAGTAGACTTGGCGATCAGCAGTACGAATACAGCCTGGAGATTGATGTCTCTGTTACCTGTCCACGATTCAGTACAGCTTTAAATCCTCAAAATATTTAGTCCTCCAGAGAAGCGTGAACGTATCGCATTCTGTAGTTGAAATACAATAATTTCGCTCGTCCCACACAAGGCTACTGCATGCCCGTCACAACTGCGAATAGAATTATTCCAATGTTAGCTGTTGCAATCGTATTTCTCCCTTCATAATGCCTGGTTTGTTCGCACAGTTGACACTTTGACCGCAACGTGCAACACCGGTGTCCACGGAAGGGATTTGCATTGTGCTGCTGACCAACCAGTAGTCATCAACTCAATTTTCATGGTCAATTAAACCCAAATGAAGGCATGATCCAGTTAATGTGTGCTATTTTCAAAATTGCTCACTACAATTGCGTTTAAATTTCAGTTGAATATTGAACTTCAGTTTCACCAATCGCGGTCAAAGTGTTGAGCCCCACGAAGGTAGAACTTGACCCGCAAAAAATGCATGTACCTTAATCCTGTAGTGTTTCAGAGGACTCTTTGGTTCTCCTTCAAATAATGGCTTAATGTATCGTATTTTTGTTCAATTAATTCTTCAATGTGCTTTTAGAAGTTCACAGCCGAGTGTTGGTTTCTCCCTTATTTTTATGTCGGTGACAACCTAGTGCCAATGCCACGGTAATGACAGTGGTTGTTGTTACGTTAATATGAGCAAACAAATGTCGATGTTACAGGATTAAATTAAATGACGGTGGTTATTGTTACGCTAATATGAGCAAAAGAATGTTTACGTTACAGGGTTAAACTAAATGACGATCGTTGTTGTTACGCTAAAATGAGCAAAAGAACGTCGTCGTTAGAGAGTCAAATTACCAACAACGAATCGAATTGTTTGGGAATCTGGTTCGTTGTTTTTGTGCAGCAATAATCGGGGTCCTGGTGACGCTGCTGGTGCTGCTGCTCTGCCTGATGCTCTACGGGGTGATTGTGCGCCAGGATCTCCGGATGAAAAAAATGCAGGCCAAAATTGATGAAGGTAAGTAACACTCACAACACTCACTAGAAACTGTTGGTATTTCTGTTATTGTTTTTTAAATTGGGGAGATGAGAGATTTATCTTGTAGAGTCTACGAGGCAAAATTGATGAAGGTAAGAAACACGAAAAACTTGGTATTCATGTCATTGTTTCGTAAATTGGGCAGAGGTTGAATTTGAAAAGTGAACGGGGCAAAATTGATGAAGGTAAGTAACACTAGCGAGAATTTCTGTATATTTCAGTTTTTCTTTTGTAGATGGGTGGAGGTGAAAGGCTAAACTTTAAAAATCTGCGAGACAAAACTAAGGAAGGCAAGAAACACTGACATGGAACTTGGAGTTCTTGTTATTGTCTTATAATTGCGGGAGATCAGGGGTTAACCTGGAGAAAATAGACGGAAGTTATGTGTAAAGAAAGAGTTACGGTATAATTACACAGACAGTGGGATAAATTAAAAGTAATTACGATATTTACGACCCTTACGAGAAACTGTTATTATTCTCAAAACTGCTTAGCAAATAATAAAAAGATTAATTAAATTTGTCAAAAAAATTTAGCAGAAGTCACACAAAAGAAGTGGAGACACAGTAATACGTTCTGAGGGTAGAATTGAAAGCAACTTGGATATTGAGAACCAGTTGCACTCCCTGCCATCTTCATTACTTCGAACTGTTGTTGTCTCTAAGTTTTGATGATATTAGAACAAGTTACCGATAGCATCACGTTTCTGTTTACCCCAGCAACCACCTCGACGATTTTAGGCTGGCACGGAGTGCATTGGAAGGAAATAAAATCAAATAAAACTAAATAAGTTGTTGCAAAAAAAAAAAAAATTAAAAATCTTCAAATTGTTGTACTGAAAAATTCCTGTGTTGTTCACCCAGCCCGAGACCTTGACCCAAAGAGCCATTTTCTCTGCCCAAGAAAGTTTTTGCAAATTAAACTTTAGTGATCCGTCGTGACCATTTTTGTCTTATTTAATAATCCACCTGCAATTGGCTGCAATAAAGTTCAATATTCAACTCAAATTTAAAGACAATCGGAGTACGCGATTTTGAAAATAGCAAACATTAACTAGATCGTGCCTTCATTCAAGTTTGATTTAGTATTTATGGAACTTGAGTTAGTGCCTACTGGTCGGTCAGCAGCGTTATGAAAGTCTTCTCCGTGGCCACCGGTGGTACACACTGCGGTCAAAGTGTTAAGTAAGAAGTGCAGTGTCTCACTAGAGGAGTATGAGATTTTTTGCCGATATTCTTTAGAAAAAATTTTGACTTCGTGTTGACGCTCAGTTTGCGTGCGGATTTTGGTGAGAATTTTCACATGGCGGGAGCACTTCGTCCGCGGCAGCCTTGCTGCAGAAAAATAAAACACTCAGCATCTGGCTGCCACCGGTGTTGCCAAATGTTACATACTGAAATTTTACTAGATGGGAGATCAAATTAGAGGATTTGAAATTTTGAAATTGGGGATTTGAAAATTTGAAATTGAGGATTTAAAAATTTGAAATTGAGGATTTGAAAATTTGAAATTGAGGATTAGAAAATTTGAAATTGAGGATTAGAAATCTCTAACTTGAGGATTTGAAATCTCAAACTTGAGGATTTGAAATCTCAAACTTGAGGATT
>JACJUY010007788.1:0-26692 GCA_014220935.1 Platorchestia sp. MABIK
GTTCGTGATAGATTCTCGCGGCACGTCTTGCATTACCATTAGCAGCACCATAAGTGAAATGCATGTCAGCCATTTGTGCATTTGTTAGGCGATACATCTTACTACTTCAGTGCCACGGTGCTAACTGACAAAAGATACACATACGCTTCTCACCAGGGGTCGCTAACGTTGACTAGAAATTTCTAGAAATTTCCTGAATCTGTGAATTAATGTTTTAAGCTGTAAATAAAACATGTTCGATTCTGCCAACACTTGTTCATTGTAATTCCCCATATTGCCTTTATTCCTGTCTGTTGCGAAATCGCTATTGTGTTCGTGTAGCGTAGCATTATAAACTTCTAAGCCCAATAACTAAAAAACTAAGCGTTTTTCGAAATTTTTTTACAGACGAAAAAGTGTTTAAATTTGTATTTTCTACTAGTAGCCGAAGTTTGAACCAAGAGTTCCACCAACACCCTGTATACGAATAATTGCTATGAAATTATTAGGGGTGTAAAGTCGCAAACAGCGTGATTGAAGTCTTTTCCATCTATGTATTTTTGAATAGGAGTTCAAGATAACCACAGTTCTCGTCAATGAATTTTGCTCTTTTTTTGGTCTTTGTTCTAGAGCTTTCCGTCCGTCTTGATGGCTCGTTTTAGAGATAGATCCATTGTGAAATTTCTTGTGATGCAAGCTGAGTTGTTACCGGCTGGAGAGGACATCGGGTCCGTCAGCTAAAGTGAGGTTCTATCTTGAGGAATCGTTTCAAGTAGTTAGCTATGTTTACACCGCATGAACAAATTGGGTTCGATGCTGATTTTTTGGTATGAGTTTGATAGTGAATCGAGGGCTTTGCACAGGCTGAACATTGGTTCACAAGTCGTTTTCAATTCCTGTGACTGTTCTCGTGATTGTACACGGGATTTTGAATTTTAGATTGAGGCTCTCAATGGGTTTATTTTAATCATTTGATTTTGAGTGCGGTTACTTGATAGGTTTTGTACCATTTTCCGATTGAGCTTAAGAGGCAAGTTTACGTTTTCTACCGGCTTCCCTGTTCATTCGTATGTATCGCAATGTCGGTGATTGATCGATAAGAAGGGCATTTCACAGTCACTATGTGTGTTTGTTGATAGTACTGCAAAGTTATGTATAGCTTGTACATATGTTATTATCGTCTGAAATTGAGGTAATTAATTAGAGACTTTAGTTTATCCACATTCCTTCCCAGTCTAACCTTTTGGCCGGAGCATGCATGTTTATCGCCGCCCAAGCGATTTTATCGCCGAAGAGGCGGCTACTCTACTTATCGATTTATATCGCCGCTCAATGTATGCATTTTTATTCAAAATTGTGCATAGAGATGCAAAAAAATTATGTGTTCCACCGTTCAAGCGATTTTATCGCTGAAGAGGCGGCTATTCTATTTATCGATTTATATCGCCGCTCAATGTATAAATTTGGATACAACATTATGCATAAAAATGCAAAAACATTCAAACTGCAAGTGTGACCGCGCTGCCTAAATTTTTACATTCATTTCACAATATTGCACATACTTGTATTGCTTTTGTAAAGAACATTTACAAACTATTTACAAGTTTTTCAACGTGTTAATAGTTTTCTCGTGTCTATACGAGTACTGTAGTTCTTTTGGAAAAAATGAATTTCGGAATGAAAGTCAGAAAATTTTAACGTAAAACAAATCGTAATTGAAAATGCTCAAATTGCGACGTAGCTATTCTTTCAGCTGTTCAAAAGTTGGAGTACTATACACTTCCTAATTCGAATTTTAACCTTGAGGTATATGAGTTAAGTGAAACTGCATTAAAGTTTTTAATCTTGAAATCACGCTAAGTGAATCGTTCTATACAAGTAAATACACGTAATACTCGATACCTAGGAATTTCCTTCATTTCCTGAACATTTGTGAGGTGGTAGGTCGTCTAGTTATAACACGGGCCAATTTTGTTTTCTGAGAAAATTTGCATTTATCTAAAGCTATTCAACAATTTAAAATGTTTTTATTACCATCTGCAGATTGATATAATATATATGTGTAGATATATTCTTCATAGATAAATATATATTGATATACATATATAGATATAAAGATATGTTTATGCATAATATATAATATGTATTTATACATATATAAATATATATTTATTATATATAATATATAATATATATTTATATATATACATAAATACATATTTATTTATGCCATTGGAATCCGAAAATGTACGAGTAGCTTTTTTGCAAACGTTCACGTTCAATTGTCATATTTTGAATTGTTAAATACGCTGCTTCCAAGTTGAGAAACAGGAGAAAAATTAAGAGTAAGGAATCCATAAGATGAAATTCTGCCTGAATCAGGTAAAGGAATGTCACAGATTTAATTCAAGAGCTACGTTTCTTAAATTAGGTAACAAAAAAACTCAACCTGGGGTTTCCATTTCAGCTTTGCGTTTACGTATTGAAAAATAGTCAAGTTTTTAGAATAATAGTTCACAATGCTCCTTTTGAACTGTCTGTTTTGCCGTGCAATTAGAATTTGACTTGAAATCAAGTAAACTTGTTTCAATCAGAAAGTTTTGAAGCATTTTGTCAAGTATTAATTATATTTTTGCAGTCCATTTACCATGACTCAGCGTTGTGGAAATTTATACATAACCGTACTTAGTAATTTTGTTTGGGAGGAATGTCTGAGATCAAGTTCAACAATACATAAAATTACATTCTTCTAAGTTATTTTACTGTACTTATGATTCAAATATGAAACTGCTGGAATTGCAAGCTATCTACAGATGATTCTGTTGTCAGCTCTGATTGAGTCTTGTTTTGATATTTTCGAAGGTTGGTACCTGTGAAAATGGCGCAAAGAAGGGTTACGTTGAACCCGACACTGTCGGCCCTAAATTTCAAGTTCAAGTTTATTTGGCTCTTGCGATTGCTATTGGTAGTCGGTGGTTAGGTTACATTTGAGCGTAAATAATATCGAAAGATAGAAAAGTGACTTTCAGTTCAATCGTGGCATTTTTGCTGAAATGACAGGTGCAGTGCCCAAAAAACGAAGTGCTTCTGTAAGCAAATGTTTTGTGATTCACAGCCTGCCGTAAACTTTACACTTAAAATCTTGAGACAGTGGTGTACTAGTAGGCAGGCTGAATAATGTACGGCAATGTTTTGAATTATGTGTTCTATAAACGTCGTTCAGATAAATAGTACTTCCCCTGCATTTGGAAAAAACAAGCAAAGCTACAATTGAAGTTTTATGGTGTTATTTGTCAATATATGTGGATAAATTATTCAAATTTTAGGGAATTTTTGATGTGCAAGTGAGCACACAGTGTTAAATATATGTATCAAGTAACATTTTAAACGGTTAAATTTACTCGTGTTAAACTGAAACCTTAATTGTGCTTGTTTTGTGAGAAGGGACTTCTTTAGGTTTGAATTTTTATTGCATAAAATAATTTGATACCTATCATTTGCACTTTTTGTTTTTTTTGTTGCCATTTTTGCTCAGTGTGAGCTTCTTTGCCTGGGATCTGAGTAGTATTATGTCAGGTTAGGTTAACAATGAACCTACTTGAGGAAAACAATATTGTAAAAATCTATGAAAATGGCAATTAATCAATTGGTTGTTTTTTGAATAGCTTGTATCACACATTTGCAACATAGCCCTTCTAAATTTTCTTTATTATGTGCCTTACTGTGTCACTTGCGGTTTGAAAATATTGTAACTTTATTAAAAAATTTATGTTCGGTTAGTAAATCTTTTTAAACTGTACAGTATCATAGTAAAATCTTATTTGAAATGTTTGGAACAAGTCGATCTAATAATTCGAGCAATGGGTGAATAAGGTTTTAAATTGATGAGCAAAATCTTGCTACTTAATTGTAAATACATTGTGTTAAACAATAATTGTAAAAAACAATGACTGAGGATCATATCAAAGAAATGTTTTAGTTTTTCAAAATTTTAATTGATATGTAATAAGTTTTGATTTGTTGATAATTTTTAGTGCTTGATTTCACTGTTCAGCTTTGGCAAATTATTAGCTTTTGGAAACGTAATTCTTTTTCTGTTAAAAAATAGTATTTTCTACAGAAGCTGCCACTAATTGCATGTCAAAATGTTTTTCAAGTTGATTATTATCCATAGTGTGAATATACATTTCTTGGAGAAAAATATGCATGTTAAGGACTCACATGGTTAAGCCATATTTCTTTATGTATAGAATCTTTTCTGTAGTACACTGTACATGATGTGTGTAAAAATTCTTCTCTAAGTGCAGAAGATCTTAATTAAAATCAGCTGATTGTTGTTGGAAGTTACCAAAGTTACAAATTTATTTCATATTATTGCATCATATTTGTATCACTATTTAGAAAAGTAGGGGTATTTGTGAAGGAGAGGACAATAATCAATTTTCAAATTTTTGGGGCTTGATTATTGGCAATTAGATGAAAATAAACAATTTTTTTCTACGCAGATTCTGTCATGGTTTCATACCAGACGAAGAAAAATGCATATTGATGTTTTGCTGCTTTAAATGTCAAACGTGCCACACTGGGTCCTTTCATTGCATGAACTTTGAAAAAGCCTGATGAACATTCTTTACATTTGAAAACATAACATCTGTGTCACCCTGTGCCATGATCTTTATTGCAGATTAAACCAACCGCAGTGATGTCTGATTTAAATAAAATTTTCAATGTGCACATCTAGTCATAACTCAAATTGGGTGGTGCCATCAAGCTGGCTTATATAGAAGAAAAAAATTTTTTGCTACTGGCCTTCAAAAGATTTCGAGTTGAAAATAAGAGGTTGTGTAGCACCATCACACAGGAGAACTTGTGTGGTCACAAATATCGTGGCAACTTCAAGTAAGTGTAGAGTTACTTCGTCACTAAAAATTATTTGGTAAATAATCTAACTTTTACTCCTCAGTGGATGCAACTATTGTATTTATGGGAAGTAGTTCCTCTTGTGGCAGAATATAAGAGCCAGAGCTGATGGTTTGGTAGCCCTTCTTTTTGTATTTATTTATATTGTTTTTGTTAAAGACCAGTTTTTGTCTCACTGCTATCATTATTTTCAGCACTCACTAGTTTCTCCTTAAACTGTTATCTTGTTTGAACTTTCTTCATGAAAAGCTGTTTGTATGTGCAGGGAAAGCTATGAGGGAAAACACTGGTGCATAGATTCCCTGCGAACGTATTCGTGTGTTCGTACTCGATGGCCCCTTCACTATGCCTCTCTTGGGAACACCTTTGTTGTGGGGTTATGTAGGCCCTAACTTGTATAGTAATAATGATATTAATCTAGTTCATCATCCTTTATCATTATTATATGTCATTTGAATTGTTAAATAAGTTGTGCAATATTCATGATTTGCAGCAGTGTTTCAAATGTATTTTTTTTGTATAGTGAAGAATTTTCCATTTCTATCATGTGTTAGACATCCTGTTATTAGGAATAACATTTGAATATGTACAGATGAGTAGTTTGTTTTATATTTTTGTTTCCACGGAGACTGTTTTCAAACACAGCAACTGTTCTGAGATATTGGTATATTGCACAAATAAGATTGGATGTAAAATAATGCTTGTACATGCATACTAATTAACATTAGCACCTTGGCCCATGAGAATAAATGTTAATTTGTTTGCTCTACTCTGTGTCACTTTGTGCTTTTCATCACTTGGAAAAACAATATTTATTATTCTTTTATCAATATTTACTGTCTTTCTATTTATCTGTACGCTTGTAGCAGGAGGAGTTCTGCTGTTCATCTTTACTCAACTTTCTCATTTTTTTCTAGTATATAGCTGAATTTCTGTTTTAGTTTTGCTAAGTTTTTTATCATACATTATGCTCTCACAACCTCCCAGATTCGCGAGCCAGATGTGGGGAAAAAGGATACCTAGGAGCTTATCCTTCCTCAGCCACTGAAGATGATTCTGCGCGCAGCACCATCGAAACACAACTTCCATCGTTTCAAGTTATCACTGGTGCAAAGTTGCAATCCTCCCAGTTTATCACGGTGAGATATCCTCTATCAAGTACGATATCATTACCTTGACTTTCCTCATTCACATTAACATTTAATTGTATACTAACTTTCCAATTATCACAACCTTTCTTCAATCTTCATGACATCGGAAGACTGCATTTGTATCATAACTACTTCTCTGGTTTTGAAATTGAATAATTATGTATTCCACTTGTTTAACCATTATCACTTTGGAACTCAGGGCAGTTAGATATATCATACTGTAGTTGACGAAGCTTTGTTATTTACAGGAATGAATGCACATCCACTGAAGTGATGGGCATGCTACACAAAGTGGCAAGTAATGTCAACGATCTACACACAGGGCTGAAGCGCATCAGCAATCAATAAGGAGAATTTGCAGATATACTGTCAAAGAAATTTAAGAAGTTGGAGCATTGGTCTTTGAACAAAAATTGGACGAGGTGAGAAAGCCCCAACCTGCGAGCAACGAGCCCTTACCTGGACCAGCCAAAACAGTGGAAGATCTGGACGTCCTTTTGAGGCAACTTGAATTAGTGAGTTGAATAGAATGATTTTTATTTCATACATAGATGATGCTGTTCTTAAGTCCCTGCAATAATCATTTATGCACAGGTAACTTTACTTTTATATAAAGGTTAGATCTAAGCATTAATAATGAATTATTTTTATTGTTTATTTTCTATTGTTTGGATGAGTTACAGTGTGGGAATCTCCATTTCTTAGAATGAATGAAGTATTGTAAACTTCATCAGAAATATCTAAGATAAATTGTTCATGGAAGTTTTTACTAAATTATAACTTTCAAGAAACCGTTTCGTATGTAAGGGCAAACTGAGGCAAATCAAATCAAGGCCCATAACCTTGCAACAATTTGAGAGCAGGAAATATTAAGCTTCAATAAGAAATGTACCAATATTGAATTAAACAAATAAATCAATGATGCATTCAGCTAGTCATTTTCTTAAATTGTCTTTGGTCACGAGACTATAGTGCAAGTCACGGTAAGTGTGAATATGAAGCTTGTGCTAAAACCTAGCTAACATATGAATCTAATGAAAAATAGTTTTTTTTGCAGCCGGTAGCTCTCAAAGGCCATGTACGAGTAAGCGTTTCAGAGTCCGGAGACGTATTTTGAAACACCTGTTCACCAGGGAACTGGCGATGCAGTTCAGCTTCTCAGGACTTGGTGGTCATCAGAGGCAGCAGTCGAAATTGCCGTCAAGGGGTACAGTGCAATGTGCATCATTCATGGTGAGCAGTTTTTACTGAGAAATGTTCTTACCCTCCCTGATAATCTTGTTTATGTAGATTACTACCTAGTCAAATAAAGCTCTGCAAGATAAAAAAAATTATACCAGTGCATCAGAAATAGGTAGTTCTTTTTATTATTGATCTATTTTCCTTGTTGATTATCTTGTGAAATCACCTGTGAAAGCCATAAATTCTCTACAGCACATAAAAAACTGAAACTTGAAGACTGACATTCCTTCATTCTTTACGTGATGTTCAACTAGAGCATCTAAATTTATTGTGTTTTGATATTGTTACATTTCCTTTTGAATGCAAAGCCAGTCACTCACAGATCATACATTTTTCTGCTGAATTATACCCTAACAAGGATAAAATAATTGTACCTATGGGAAGTAGCATTCCCAGAATGAAAATTTAAGGCCTGAGCTTGAAATTTGGCTCTCTACTGGCTGAAATAGTATGATTTTTATTGTGTTAACGACAGCTAGTCATTTTTTCAGTTTACTGCTACCCTTGTCTTCCATCATGAACTTCTATAGTGTTTGAACTTCCTGACTTGCTGTTTCTATGCGCATGCAGTATGTGCTGTGTGGGAACGCACTTTGGCTTATATTCTTCTATTCTTTGGTCTGCAACTCGTGTGCAATTTATTCACTATTGTACTGGTACAACTTTATCAATCACGGAACTAAGTTGTTCTCATATTTTGTAGAAGTATTGGCAGCCGGTGGGTTCGCTAACCACAAAGAAATCGCAGTCGCCACGCAACGAGGTCTGCGTGAATCGGTGGATTGGGATAGAAATAGCCATCACCGTGGAACAGGTGCTACAGAGGCTGCAGGAATAGCAACCCCCTCCAATATCAGCACCATCACCACAACCGTATCAACTGACACTGTCCCCTCACCGAGCATCACTTGTGCAGCTGAGCTAGTGCCTTCGTCGGATCTAATTGTAGAATCAGACGGTGAAATAAGTGTGTAATGTTGTGTTTATAAAGAAGGCGGTGGCTTAAATTTCGACATCAGGGTAGGTTTGTCCCCTCAGGGTGATACTATTGTAAATATGGGGAGTAGCACTGCCAGGAGGACATTGCGAGTGCCCTGCGCCAAACCATTCTGTGGCATAAAATCCCCGGATAATTCTCTATACTAAATGGTGCTTGGAATATTCCTCTTTTGGGGACTCTTGCTGTGATTAGTGAAACTCATACTATGATATTTAATGAAAATACAAAAATTAATCAAAAGATTATGCCCCAGGGGGACAAAGTTTGGGCCCAAACTGATGGTGGGTAGACCTCCTTTTTGTTGAAATATTTGCGTTTATTTGTTGAAGGACCATCTTTTTTAACGCGTTAACTGCGATGGGTTAAACTGAAGTTCAATATTCAATTCAAATTCAAAGTCAATTGTAGTAATCAACTTTGAAAACGGCAAACAAAAACTGGATCTGGCTTTTATTGAGCTTCCATTAAGTATTTATAAAAAATAAGTTGGTAACTGCAGTTGGGTCAGCAGCACTATGAAAATCACCTAAGTGACCACCGGTGGGTCACTTCGCAGGAAATGTGTCAAGTTCACTACTATCTTTTACTTCAGCACCTACTACTTTCTTCTTGAGTTTTTTAATTATTCTGTGATTTTTTTACCTGAACTCTGTGATACTTATTAGCAAGGAAATGTTTTATAAGTTCTATGTGATGCTATTTTTATATTTCGGTGAAAGCTTGATTTCAGTACGTAATGGATGACCAAATATAAAATATGTGATGATATTGATTTATTTGAACCTATTAATTTCAGTAGTCAATTAATAATGTATAATTATGCTATGTTATCGTCGCCTTTCGCTTTATTATGCTTATTTATCCATTCGATGCATCGATAACTTCGAATGGAAGGGATATGCTTCATAATGGCTGAAAATACTCACGGTACGCACGGATTTTAATAATGGCGCACAGAAATACATATATTTACGTCTGTGTACCGTGCTATGAAAATGCATATTGAATACAATATTATGCATATTTATGCATTTCATCAGGCGCCTGTCATGCAACTTTATGCACAATTATGCTTTCGAGGCGGCGATAATTATCGCGGCAAAAGAGGTCTTTGGCGACGATAAAGTCGGCTATAAATCGCATCCCCGGTGACGATAATCATGCATTAATAAGCATACGACTCGGCGAACCGTGTGCATACTTTTCGAAGAGGCGGCGAAAAAGTTAGAGTGGGTTAAGCTTGCTAGGGTGAGTTGATGAAAGCTTTGCTTGATGGCGCTTTCAATTTAGACCAGCTTGGGCTATCTTGTGCATTATCGTTTGTTAGCAGATTTCTTCTCTCATAGCATAAGGCGGCAGAATTTGTTTCATTTCGTGAACTTTTCGATTCGACAATGGGGTACGGTATTTTGAATGTAGGGTTTCATTGCGAGTTGTTCTGAAAAAAAAAAAACATTTTTTTTCTGGGTGCGAGACCAGTGGAAATTTGTGAGTGCGTGATTATCACAAGTTTCAGCAAAAGTGTGAAGTTGAATCAAGTTCTGATCTAAGATTTCTATAAATTAACGCTATGTAGAATAACTGTTGTGTTCTGTAAGCACTAGCAATAAAGAAACGAGAAACTTGCTCAAAATTAGTTGCGTGATTTGAGTTAGGTGAGAGTGAGTGCGAGAGGCAGAGACCTTGAGCAGATTGTGAAATTGTTAATATTTAATCTAGGCATTAGATTAGTAGTTTTTAGATGATCATCAAAACGCCCAGATGGAACAGTTCGAATGCAATACATACGATTGATGTCCCTTCTTCTGACTGTGGTTGATGATGGGATTTATCCCGAAACGATCGAAAAATTATAAGAATTTTTATCTTGGCTTTTAAATTTTGAACGAATGAAACAAGTTACGTGTGTGGGATTTTTGTAAGTTTCTACACAAAAATGGATTGAAATGTGCTGAAAAATTAAAGGGTCTGTTTAAAAATTGAAGGGTCTGTCTGTAAACATATGAGGCCGATCTAGAAGCGATACAAGTGGCCGAAGTGACGGGAGTTATCGAAGAGACGTTGAAGATCGTAATATTTCTGTAAACCCAACAAAAACGAGCAATCTGAATACATAAAAGAAAGTAAATCTCTCATTTGTTTGTATGATGAACATAACAAATCATTAAATATAACTGAGAACAGCCGATATGTTCTAAGAATTGATGTACTCCATCAGTCTCAATGAAGTTGTTCACGAAACGTGAATCCAAATTGTGGGACTCCTCCGTTCATGACTACAGGTGAATTTAAAAAATCGATTGTGCTTGTGGAATAATGTCTGTAAGAAAACAATTAGCTATGATCTTTAGAAGTAGGAACTCAAGTTCAAATGGTTTTGGATGGCACGATTTCTGAAACAATATCATTTAAAATCAAGCTTTTAGTTAGGAAAACAAATTTGATGACCGATGATTATTTTTTCAAACAAATTCTGGTGAGTGATGACAGCTAGATCGAATTTTGTGGCTAAAGTTATTTTACTGCGTTTGAAGGAAAGACGGAACAGCCCACGCACAAAAAATTGCACCTCATTGCGATTGTAAAACAAGCGTGCATGAACAAAATGGTACTAGTCGTTTAGCATTCAATAGTGAAGAACAATTAGAAAACATCAAGGGAATCCAGGGAAAGCTAAGCACCATAAAATTTGTTGAAAGTATACTTAAAGCAATTGTGGAGAAGCTACCCCTTTGATATGAATGACTGCTTCAACAGGACAATGAACTTCATCAAACCCCCGAAATAAATTCATGACCATTTCTAGAGCACCAATTTCAAGGTACCAATGCCTAGTTAATCTCTGGATTAAAATCCCATGGTAAATTAATGTTGATATTGCAGAGGCCTGACCCACTCAAAGCGACTGACCCGCCGAATATATTGGTCTAGTGTACCAAAGAATAATGCTTAAATTGTATTCAAATTTTCCAAGGATTTTGCAAAAACTTTTAATAACTCCTCATTAGCTGTAATTTCAAATGCATTAGGTAAAAATATTCCTAAGCATTTGAATATTTTAAATATACCTTGATAAGTCCAATTTTAATTCAAGATACGATAAAAATTTCATCAACTTCTGTAGCTTTCATAGTTGAGCGTGTTCGTTAATTATTATGAAATCAAAGGATTTTTTGTCCACGTACTTGTATCACGTCACTGTTAGCTACCCTGTTAAAAATTTTACAGAGACGAGGTCGGCATCGATTCTACGTAAGACTGCAGGGTTTTAACGGTTACTGCCAGTATAATTTTTAGCCGGTCGTAACAATAATCGCCAGCGAACTTTTTTGTCTTCATCAGCCGTAGAAACATCGCAGCAAATTTTTGGCACCGATTATTCGTTACCGATCTCACTTTTTTACAATCGGAAATAATCAATTGTTAAAATATGAATCCCAATATAAAGGCTGTATGTATATACAAATATGTTCATGACTTTTTTCTCAGATTTGTGTTTTCGAATAGTTGCGCATTTTAACACATGTATGTTCATATATATGATGTTTTTGTATGCCTTATTTCAGATGAGCGTGTCTCATTAAAGGAAAATAAATTTTCGATGTTTGTGTATCGAGAAGTTTCCTTTACATGATTTCGTACGAACTTCTCTTTAGCAATATTGCTTAGTGAATTAATTTTTCAGGAGCTGTAGCCATGATTCATAGAGACCGTAAAATTTTGTACAATTATAAGGGTTATAATTCTTAAGTTTGACTCCGGTATACTTATTACTCGAATAATATTCTACCCAAGAATTTCGGAAAATTTTGACTATATGTTTATTAGGAAAGAAAACGCAGATTACGCTAATTTTTTCAATTATGTTTGTATAAGCGCGCAAGAATAATTAAATTCACTGTCGGGGAAGCACAAGAAATTGATGAGACATTTTCCCCTCAAATAAATTCCCGTATTCACTTTAAAACAGAAGAGAAATCTGTTCAAGCTTCAATGGAAGGGAGGCTCCTTATCTGATGTTATGCCCCTCTGTAGGGAATCAATCTTTTTCCTTCCATCTACCACAGCTTTTTGCTCTAGCGTCCTCTCTTTTTCTTTCAAATTCCCTAGACAGTTGCGAGCAATCTTACGTTTTCAGCATTCTAGTATTCGTTAGGTGTTATAGATAAGAGTTTACTGCATTGCATTTCAGGCTGCCACCGCTCTAATAACCACAAATGAGACTGCGTCACCCATGCTCCTGGGAAAGCTGATCAATAGCAAGTACAAACGAGCAATGACAAGTAGTCAAGGCGCGGCAACGGTGCTCTCGAGAATGCAGCAACGGATAGTTTTGCCAAAAAAGCTCTCCAAATCATACACGTGTCTCTAGACAAGGCTTCCTTTGCAGTTTTCTCTTCTCCTGCAATCGCTGTTGTCACCTCTCCTGTAAGGCAAAACGGAACCGACAGCCTTACGAAATACATTTGTGTTTGCCTCAAAAATATATATATACATACAAACTAGTAGGTTGTGAGATAACAACCTCAAGGAAGAATCATGCTTTAACTCAAAACTCACCAATAAGGGAACTATACGATGTGGTTAACTCAATGGAGAAAGATTTAAATAAGTGACGTGGAGCGGCAATCAGCATTCGGATGCAAGGATTTTCTAATTGCCTCTGAATGCAATCGCCCCTTAACTACGACATTGCAAGTGAAAAATGATTAGTTCCGTGATTAATTCCACGAAGGGTTAATTGCCGGGAGTAAAGACACCACTACATCAGATTCAAGTTCCACCCATGAGTCAACATTACCAAAGTCGCGTATCGTAGGCACTTGAGACGCCTTCGCCAAATAAACACTCAGGGGCTGTGAGTAACAAACACATCAAGATGCTGAATTAAAGTCTACTCCGATGGGAGCGGGTAACAATGAATCTTCCTCTCGACCAAGACGAGCTCAGCTGCCGTCAGCCCAATTTTACGGCCATTAAGAACCAACGTTCCACCGAATCCGACAGACGCGCGTAACGCTGTTCTCTTGATGATTATTTAGTTAGTCGTGTCTGTAAATAATATTTACAACGGGGCTATCTGGCAGAGCATGGCACTGGCACACAGATGTGTCTCTTTTCGCACAAGCAATAACCTATTGACCAAGTAACTCGTGTATGGAAAACTTGGACAATGATTACAAACTAAGACCAAAGAATTACTTATTTTACCTCTTAGTTTTTGAGTATCTGCACTTTAAGAACTTTCCACGTTTTAATTAAAGCACCATCGTCAACGAAAGCGTGAGACTAGGCTGTGAAATTCTCAAATGTTTATGATTTAGTTTTACTGATGTCTGTACGATGTAAATGTATTATGCTTGGATATTCTGCAGAAGAAATTACTTTTGACATCCATTTTACCAAAATTTTTGTGTAATAACACTGATAACTAACTTTTTCTCTGTAATCCGAAACATTTCAATAACCTTGATCTTAGACCTACATTTTTTTATAGAACTCAAAGATTCTGTTTAAAAATGAGGACATGACTTGCTAAACATGCGTACCTAGCACGATGCGTGAACAAAACTCCAATTATGTTCTGAATATTTTTCATTACTTAAGAAAGAGACTTTTTATAGGTGATACGAAAGCGTTCTTGTCGTCTATACATATGAAGCAGTCAATTTGAGTAAAGGAAGTTACTGACAAATTCGAAAAGCATAATGGCTCAGAAGCATTTTCGTGGAAATAAAGATTATATGTTGATTATTGAAATTTGATGGCAATGTATAACACGAAGAAATTTTCTGTGCATTTTTATTCAAACTTCAGTTTTTAAAAAGAAATTCCGTTAAGCGATTGTTCTCACTTTTAAATGGCGAAAAAGGTCTCAAGGGAATTCATTTCATGGAAACTGAGGAGGAACACTTTTATAAAAAAATTAGTATCTGATACAGTTCTTAAAAGATACAAATAACTTATTCTATTTTATTTAAACAGCTTAAAAGTTAGAAAATGATAGCGAGGAATAAGTCTTTGATACGCAACATTTTATATTAAAAGCTTTAGATAAAAAGCTTTATATTAAAAGCTTTAACATTGGAGCAAATTCAAAAATATACACACATGTGTGTTGCATTTGCTTTCGAAATATGAGTTTTTCGATATACTCCAAATTTTGATGTTGAAAATACAGTACGTTGAACAAGTTCTAGCGCCCTCTCGCCTCCCCCCNTGCAGATAGTTTTTCATTCACCTGTCGAAGAGTATAATTTCCCTAATGTGCCATTGATTTCTGGAGCAGTTTCCCAGCAGGAAACCGAGGCAAATATTTCTTGTTAGTTAATTCATTTTAATTATAGATGATCAATAACTTAAATTCATCTTCTAGCATCTGATCAGTCCGTGCATTAGACAATTGTTTTCAAAGGCTTTCATTTCTGATTAGTTGCAAGGTTTCACTGTACCATATTTTCTTGAGAGCGTAGCTGGGAATAGAAATTTATTTAAGAATAGCAAAGATAAGTATTTTAATTCACTTGCGCTAGCACCTCCCTTCTAGGGAAACGACAGTCGCTTGCCTCAAGTACGAATGCAGACTGCTCCAGCGAGGAAATTTGTTTTCTGACGTCGAAATTAAATGAAAAATTTCTCGTAGAAAGTAATCTGGCCCTCAGACAGTCTTGACTCACGGATGCAAAACTAACGTTCAGTATGGAAATTGCAAAATTTATCTGACTTCACTACTTGCACAGTTAAAATTCCTGGAGATTATAGGGTAAAGCGACACATAAATAATATTGCGGTATTATGCCTTTGAGCTCTATAAATGTTTTTTCCGAAACCATTACTCTACAAGACCATGAAATAAACAGTAAATAAATTTGTTTGTTTCCAGTGGAATTCATGAAACAAATTTGCTTTGAATGAAGCCGTAAAATGGAATGTCGTAATACTACTTAAAAGGAAGTAACTCTTTCAGGTGAATGTACTATTATATACAACAACCGTGAAAGTTGTTACTTCAGTTGTTCTCATTCAATTTTAACAGACCTGAAAAACTTGAAATTCAATTTAAAGAATATGAATAAAGTTCAGTCGACTCAAGTTCTATTAAATGAAACGCATAAAAAATGACTTCACAAGCCATTGCCTCATAGGGGTAATTATGTAACTAATTTCGCCGAATGCATTTGAGTTTTCGTGAAAAGTTGATGAGCAGTTTCCGCATAAAACTTCTGTATCTACTGACAAACGAAAAATATTGATTCCCACCTCAAACGAAGGAAGACTCTATGCAGATATGCTTAGAACAGTGGTTCTTAACCTATTACTCCCACGCCCCACTTGAGGATTTATTTTTTCCTCTGAGCCCCCTTAGTGTTTTCAAATAAATGTGACGCTTAGGTTAAGGTAGAAACAAAAATGTAGATTTTCTATTTAATCTATTGATTGAGAAACTTAAAAACGAAGAAAATTTTGAGAAAATTTATCATCTTTATTAAGAATACGTTTCGGAGTCCCGCGCCATCAGTTCAACAAACAAAAATCATTGCGTCTGAAATAGAAGATCAAAGTACAATGAATTGTAGGTAATAAAAATATATCATGTGAGTGAAAATAAATGGTTTTTCGGTACAAAGAAACGCTTCCCAATGATACGCGAGCCTTTTTGGAGTACTCTTATAGTTTTGCGTAGTGCACATCTTCGTACGTTGGTATGATGTCATGAAATTTCTATATCAGAGTGGCAGAGCACTGATGATAGAGCGAGACTCCGAAACGTATCCTTAGTGAAGATGATAAATTTTCTCGGAATTTTCTTAGTTTAAGTGTATAATTAAAGCAAACCAATGACGGGTTCAGATCCATCGATTCTATTTCATTCAATATGAACCAATTACTTCATCGACATATTGATACTGCTTCATTGCTATTAGATGTCAAAAAAGAATAAGTGTGACTATTGGCATTGTTTCTTTGACACTTGATTTTGAATAAGAGGCTGATCCTAAGGCACTGTTCTGGTGTGACCAATCAGAGGCTATAATATTATTCTTCACACCACTATGAGCTGCTGCATGAAGTCATTTCAAAATGCAGTAACCAACGAGACCTGTACACGTTCCCAACAAACTGTGTTAAGAATAAAGGGGTTAGGTAGAGTCAATGTCAGGGGAAATTGTGCGAATAGCTCACAACAAAGAATATTCTAAATATGTCCTCGAACATATTCAACAATGAAAGTTCACTCTTGTGTCGTAAAAATTACGGGGAAAATCACGTTATACTTCGGAGGCTCGCGCACCCCCCCTGAAATCCACGCACGCTCCCCAGGGGGGCGTGCCCCCTAGGTTAAGAACCACTGGTCTAGAACTTTTCGGAATGCGTTTGACCGATGCAAGCTGTCGGACATTGAGTAGTGAAATGCGCACAGTCAACAACTACCTCCCATTGTACCCAGAGTAATCTCCCCATACCACCCAACTGGTCAATTACAAAGTACTGATGGGTTTGAAATGAGCTCTACCTTTAAAAAACACCAATTTAAATTTCTAATTTCTTAGATCTTCAGAATTAAAAACCAATGCTCATTTTAAAATCCGTCCTTCAATAAACGTGAGACTCGTGAGTGAAACTCCCTACAGTTGGTTAGGATCTTAAAAATTTTCGATGTCATTTCTTTCTTATTATTACACTCCTGAATCATTTCGGAATATTCTAATATGGGGATTAATATTTTATCGTTCTGACATGCAGATGTGTACTCAAAACAAGTTGATAGAGTGTTTGCAATCGGAAACCTATATAAGTTTTTTTTAGTTAAGGTCATTCGGATTTTGTAAATTTAAAATCTTTCCATTCAGCTTTTTTGTTCCAATCGTAGGCATACGAAAATTGACAGTGTTTCTGTCTTATCAAAATACTACATGTCTTTGTTGGGATATAATTCAATCTGATCTTTGTCTCCTCTTTCATAGTGAAGTGAGCTCATCTATCATAGTACAGTTTGTGTATATATTCATTGGTTCATACTAAATGGTTCATACTAAATGGAACCTTCACGCTCAGGTCCATTTAGGTTCAGATTCATACTAAATGGACCCTTCTCTTAGCTGTTTTGAAATTGCCGTTGTTGTAGCCAGGGAATCTTGAATTGCATAAACTTTCATTCTCGGTATGGTACGATACTATAGAATATCTTGGGAAAGATAAAATGTTATGTAACTCTGTTTTTTTATTAATCTATAGAGCCTCTAAAATTTTAGCAATGCAGTGCTTATTGAGCCTTCCCATTCTATTTTACACACTAGTGTATTTATAGTCAAACGTGCAAACGTAAATAGTTCTTTGGAATGAGAACTTGCTAAGCAATTATGAAGCAGTGCAAAAAGTCTTTGCAAATGTACTGATGGTAGATTTTTGGGTACTCTCTTACACTAATCATTGATTTCGTGAAAAATAAAAACGAATCACAGAAAGTGGGAGAAACATTTGAATACATAACATTAATTCAGTATTCTCCCGATAATGTGAATTAGATAAATTTATATTTAGTTACGTTAATTACTTGTTTGAATAGTACTTTCAGTTCCTCGCTTTTTGCACGTATAATTATTTTTCAATTGTTTAAGCATTCTGACTAGTCGAACTTAACCACTGAACGTGTGAGAACAAAGAACAGACAATTCTAGGAGTACGAGTATTTGCCAACTTTTAGGTACTCTGATGCATCTTACATCCTACTAGAATTTTGAACTTGCGAGTGTACAAAGGGGTTGTCAGTAAATCAAGGCGTTGAAACAATATCAGAAAACACACAATTGACTGTAATGAATGTAATTATTTTGCTTTTTTGCACGTTTCTTATTTCTAATTTGCACTTTGTTCAAAACGTACTAACAGATATTAAGTATTTTTTCTTTATTAGTTCCTTGCTTTTTCACTAATCGGGCAATAAAACCACGTATTATTCGAATTTTGCGTGCACGAAAATGGAACTATCACTATGTGATTGTTTTGTGATGCATGAAAATTTCATCTGTCCGTGATAACAGGCATTGATAGTTTTTAACTCTTTCGAAAACGACCTTATTTTCTATTTAGCGTTAGACTATGTGAACTTCACCTGTTTTGAGTCAAATAAAAACAATGAAGCAGAAATTACATTTCTTTTCATTTGTTGAAACATTGCTTTATTGGGGTGAAAATGCGCTCACACAAATCATACAATTTTCGTCGTTCATTCGAATGTGGTGGAGTCTAGGTGGGAGCCGGCACTTTTAGGCGTCTTCGATTCTAATTTTTGGTAAAAATTATTCATAACTGTTTAAAATCGAAAGTAAATAAAACAGAGTTAATCATAATCCGCATGCAAGCCAAGAGATACATGTTAATTGAAGGTAAGTTGAATTTTAGTTTGAAGTACCGTAGATTCAAGGAAAGTGTGTCATACAACTTTAAATCACATAATTGTTCATCCGTTCAAACAAATGTTCACTTTGCTTAAATAGCAAATTCACTAAAAATTTAAAAGCGAAGAAAATGCTAATAAAATTAGTCATTTTCATTCACAAGAAAGAAAACAAATAAAATGTTTCGGAGACCAGCTCCATCATCAGTTCCGACTTGGAAGGCCGTGTTGGATGCCTTTTTTCGAGGCTTGACACCTTCGCTGTCCGACGCCATGTGAGGATCTCCACGAAGCAATTTGAAGAAACTACGCTCCTCACACATACCAAGAAACTGTGCTATTCAGGTATTCATAATGATATCCGTCCAGACGATCCTGACAAGGTTGTATTCAATTATAGTTTTTCATTTTAGCACCTCGCACCAAACTACTTTTGGCGTATGCATTAGAATTTTGCATCCCAGTTTTCAAAATCGACCTATACAAATTTTTTTTGGCATATGAAAAACTAGCATATAATTCGAAAAAAGAAGATTTTTCACCCGTTTTTAGAAAAAGTGATATTTCTTTGCTGAAATCCCTTGATGATCATAAGGAATTAGAGGTGTGAAAACCCGACAAGGGTAGGGGAGTTGTACTGGTAGATGAAAAGCAATACCATGATGGTCTGATCAATTTAATATCAGACTCTTCAAAATTTTGTGAAGTTCTTGATCCCATGAACAAATGCATACTAAGGGTTGAGGATCGTATCACTAACTTTTTACGTAAGCTGAAACAAACCTCATTGTTATCTGTCCAAACCTATACTATGTATAGGTATCTGTATCTCGATCTAGTCCAGGTGTTTAGTATGGCCTACCTAAGATTCACGATCCTAACTTCGCCTCTACATTTCCATTTCGACCAATCTTTTCAGCAATCAATACTCCTAATTTTAAACTTGCTAAATTTTTAGTCCCAGTTTTAAATCATTTGACAAATAATAATTCACTGTCGATAGCTTTATTACGTTTACGGAGAAATTGAAAACTGTCACGAATGCCAAAAATTTTTCGATGGTGTCATTTGACGTTGAGAACCTATTTAAAAATATTCCTCTTCATGAGACCATTGAGATATGCCTAAATTCCTTGTTTCACGCGCCTGAGGATAAAGTTATAGGACTTAATCGAAATTTCTTTAAGACGTTGCTTGAGCTCCCTGTTCTAAATTCATTTTTTTATGTTTGCGGGAAAATGTTGCAAGCAAATTGAGGGTATTGCCATGGGGAACGCCTTAGGACCAACCTTTGCAAATGTTTTTTATGCTTCCACGAGAAAAAATGGTTAGCTGATTGTCGTTCACTCTTTAAGCCCGTATATTATACTCGTTATATTGATGATACTTTGCTGCTCTTTGAAAGCCCTTCCCAAGCTCAGCCTTTCCTTAATTATTTAAATGAGAAACATCCATCAATTAAATTTACTATGGAAATTGAAAACGAGGTGAAATTACCATTTCTCGATTGCCGTGTCTCTAGGAATGGGGAAAATTTTATAACTTCTGCACATCGCAAGCCAACGTTCACGGGATTGGGAACTAGTTTTTTCAGCTTTTGTTCTAACACTTTCAAAATCAACGGAATCAAAACGCTGGTAAACAGGGCTTACAATGTCTGCTCATCTTTTAATGATATAGACGCAGAATTTAATTGTCTATGCGATTTTTTTTAACAATGGTTTTCCTCTTGGAATCACAAAATCCCAAATGAAAAAGTTTATGTCAAGAAAATATTGCGATTCCGACATTTCTGTTATATATGGAAATTACCTCTATTGCACTTTACCCTATTTCGGTTCTCCATCTGAAAAACTAGTCCGTGAATTAAAGTCTTTATTCAGTAAGCATGTTCCCGGAGTGAGTTTGCGAGTCAAACTGATTAGCAAAGAAAATTTTGGTTCATTTTTTCGGTTCAAGGACTCAATTCCCGGGCTCATGCGCTTTGCTGTTGTGTGTAAGTATAGTTGTGCGCAGTGCGCATCGGCGTACGTCGGAATGACGTCGCGCAATATTTACGCAAGAGTGGCAGAGCACCGTGGAAGGAGTTTTCGTACTGGTAACTTGTTGGCTAATCCTCCTCATTCAGCTATACGCAGCCATGCTGAGAAGTGTAGTGCAATAATTCGTGATGGTGATTTTAAAATGATAGACAGTTCTTCCCGTGATTTTGACTTTAGGATTTCAGAATCTTTGTACATTTTTAAGGCAAAACCAATTGTAAACAACATGCTTAGCTCATATGCCCTTCAGATAGTTAATGCACAGTTGTCTTTTTTTTGTAAATTCTAGAATTTAGCATCGGCTGTGTTTTCATGCTTCCCTTAGATTGATCATACTTTGTATTTTACAGAACTGATGATGGAGCTGGTCTCCGAAACGTTTTCGTTTTTTTCTTTCTTTTGAATAAAAATGACAAATTTTATAAGCATTTTCTTCGCTTTTAAATTTTTAGTGTTCGTCCGTTATGCGATAAAGGTATAACGCATTAAACATGCGTCAAAAATTTAGCATTTTTTTTGACGTGAATTTGCTTCTCAGTAGTTCAGAAGACGCTAGCCTAAGGCAAAGACACTTACCTTTCAAATTTGTTCAACTTGTTTCCCAATTAAAAATATCATTTCAAGCATGTTACTCCTAATCCAAGTGGGAGGCAACTCCTATCACCTGTCTAAAATTGTATTCAAGTTCATAATGTCGAACGTTATTAGGATTTACGTCATTACTTGTTTATCTAAAGTTCAATTTGCAACCAAATGTGTATACTGAAACTAAATTGACAATACTCTAAATGCCTGGAACTGAAATATTTTCAAGGCTTTAAGAGTATTTAGTTTCTGCTGCACCCTCTTAAAGCAAACCACTGCCCAAAAAATGTAATTCAGAGGTCAATAAACACTGAAAATAAAGTAATTTACCCCTAGTTTGGGAAGCAATAGGTCTTAGACAAACCTGGTAATGACATATCTAAGCAATTAATGTACTGTCCGAAAATTGTAATCGGAGATACATCTAATTGCTAGTTGCATGAAACACTTCAAGCAATATATCGCCTTGAATTAAACTGGCACTTTGAATGAGGTTCCCGAACCGTTCATGTTTTACAGTTCGTTCACCGCTGATTTCATCCATGTTTGATAACCGTGTTAACTCTCTGCTGTATTCTTTCGAAAAGGGAATTGAAAAATAGGGCTTGCTGTTGAACCTCAACAGTCAGGAATATGTTAGTAATTATAGCGTCAGAGTTATAATTCATTCGGGGAATGTCGTTCAATGAATTATTTTAATGCGGAGACGGAGGAGAAAAGTATCATTCGGAAAGTGAGAAACGTTCTATGAGGTGATGATTGAATCTCAACAATCAAAGCATTGGTTAAAAACTTTGGGGAGTATTGCATTGAGAGGAGATGGAAAAGTAAACACTGATACACCTTAGTGTTTTACTATCCTAATAGAACTCTAACTTGAAGAAAAAACTCACTAAGTACTATTAAAACTTATTAGAAAATGAAACTAAGAAACAAACTGTATCCTAACGGCAGAAGAGCAACGCGCAGTCATACATGTCTGGCTTGCCCAAAATTTGTACAAATAAAGAATATCAGACATGTATATATATACATTATAGGTAAATATGTGTATTTGTATACACATGCTGCATATACGATGTTTAATTGGAGGGCAAATATGCAGAGTGGCCTAACCCACAAAATCCTAAATTTTCGGGCAGTGATAAGCAAAGTGGGAGAAGCGACAGCGTTTTACAAATGGACTGAACAAGGAATTGCTCAGTCGTTTATGCCACTCTGGCGCAAACAAAAGAGTGGGGCTTCCTGTCTGGCTGTGGCATAATTGCAGCAGCAGGCGCATGTTACCATGACAACGATGAGATGTTGCATCACAGTGCAAAGTTGCATCATGCTTGCACTACACTAGTTTGACGGCAAGCTCATTAGAAGGGCTTCCGAAATTGGTACGTTCGTAAACATTTGGTACGTTCTGCTCCAAATGTCACTTTGTTGAAATTGTTATTCAACGTTAGCCTGAAGAGGCGAATTTTGGTTCGTTTCGAAGATTTTTATATGTTTAAGAAATAAGACAGTACCAATGAATATTAGCCTTATTTTTGGCAATTACTAAACGTTTCTTGTAAATGGGAGGTAAATTAAACGAAATATGTGATCAAATAAAGTTACGCATCGCGTTTGATACCAGTTAGCAGTTTCGAACTCATCGCATCGTCACCAGTGTAGCGCTACACTTCTACATTCTAAAGTTTGATGTGCACATTTGATATAAATATGGAGTGTTAACAATTTTAGTGTAATGCTAGTTTTTAATTTGCTAAAATTGCTTATCCATGACATCGTTTTGTTAACTCAGACTGACAAGCATTTGAGTAATGAGTATGCTTGATCTGTTCTGCATTCGTCCAGTATTGGTTTGGCTTTTGTACGTTTGCTATGGCTTATTCCCCGCCTAATTTACTGTCACCTGACAGTGAGATTGTGAGATTCAGTCTATTGCAGTTACTGAGTGGAATGAGTTCCTCATTGTGTTTAGTCGCGCATTGGTTTAAAAGCTAATGTTTTGTAACCTGTTATTGTTCTTCAATCAATAAGTGTTGAGAAATAATGAGTTTTAAGAAAGTGAACATTGAGAATTCTTCCAATAGTGAGGACAGTGATGTTCTGAGACAGAAACAAAAAGTTGAATATGAATGGAAAGTTTCATTAAAATTATAATCGGTTGAGAAATTTTCATCTTGGCTACAAGTCAGCAAACTTAACTCCAGCAAAGGGTATTGCAAATTGTGCATTAATTAATTTGAGATAGCTGGTAGCTTAAGTCAAATAAAAAGACACGAAAGAACTGATAAGCATAAAAGCAGTGCAAAGGTTCATGGCAAATTGATTGAAGTCACTGATTTTATGAAAAGTAAGCCGTCAGATCACCAAAACAAAGTGGCATCCGCAGAAATAAAATTGTGTGTCTTTATTGAAGTACATAACCTACCCATTGCTCATTTAAATAATTTGCCTGTAACCATTTCTAAGGTACGTTCTGACTCGAAATTAGTCAAAAACATCAAGAGCGCACAAACGAAATGAACTAGCATTTGTTCATATGCAATAGATCTTGACTCCTGATGCTTTAAACAACCTGGTATATAAACTAAATGCGGCGAAGTTCTCCCTTACTATTAACGAACCAACAGATGTTTCTATTTTCAAGCAACTTGCAGATCTTCTGGTTAACACTATTTTCCTTTCAGCGTAAATTGCATTTTGAAAGTTTTTTTTACAGGTTCCAGCGAAGCGTCACAACCATACCCCACTGAATCTTCAGAATAGAAACATTTCATTATACTATAAATGGCCACAGAGGGTGCAAGGTAGTGTTTTGTTCTACACTGGGAATCTCACCATAGCGTGTAACTTGTGTAATCAATAAGAAAGTGAAAGCAGGAATTGCTTTGCTAGATAAAAGAGGCAAGCATGTGCCTGTTAAAAAAATTTTCCTGAGATATTGTTGTAAAATAGTCAACAATTCTTAATAATTTCCCAAAGTACAAATCCCACTCCAGTGATAGTCTTAAATTATATTCCAGTCCTGATCTTACCTACCAGAAAATGCATTCGTTGTACACGGAGAGAAATTCTGATCATCCCGTCAACTCATTCGTTTTCATGACAGAACTCAAAAAATGCAACGTAGGAATACAGTTGCCATAGAAAGACACGTGTGTTAGATGAGATGAGTTCAAGATGAAAAATAAAACAAATCTAGGTGTTGAAGAGAGAAGACGTAGCTATAAAAAAGTCCATAAGGAGCAGATTACACGTGTTGAACTTGCGAGCAAGGAACTAAAGGAAACAAAAGAGGAATGTCACCAGCCTAGTTCCCGCCTACTGTGCATTGCGTTTGACCGGGAGGAAACTCAGCCGATTCCTTACCTCAACATTTCTGTTGCTTTTTATACAAGGCAAATGTGGTTGTACATCCTCGGAATAAATACATGACATGATAAGGGCAGCACTTTTGTCTAGCAAGAGATTGAAGGGAAGCGAGGAAGTTGTGAGATCGTTTCATCTGGTTTAACTCTCCTACAGAAAAATCATCTTCATAATTACGACAAGATTCATACATTGTAAGACTGTTGTGGCGCACAAAACCGCAATAAAAACATTGTCACTTCCTTCATGTTTATCTGTATGAGTACTAACATGAAGGACAAGTTTATCGATGTCCCAAGCCCCAGTCATACTTCACGTTTAGGACGGTCGACATAAAAGGAAACAAATTTAGCTGGTTGAAACTGAAATGGCTGAAAGTTTCCCAGAAAAACGAGTGCTTGATGCAGTACAAATATTCAAGCGAACACCACAAGGAACTTCGTACTATTGACTTCAGCAAACGCAACAAGCCATCTGAACTTAAAACCGTTCTCCTGGAGCCTCTTCATAAAGAATTAATGAAGCTTTCATTCGAAAAATTCAAAAACCTGCAAGACTTAACTGCCTAAATACCATCTCATCTTGTGGGCTTTTTCACCAATCTGCCGCATGAAATCAGAAAAAAGAAAAACAATTTTGAGTGTGTTCCAGATGAATATTCTAAGGTGTAGCAGAAACACAAAGTTGCTCAAGTCTTTGTTAGAATTTAAATAAATCCACTTTCATGTCCATTACACATTTCATTATGCATGCAGGAAATAGTTTTCAAATTAGGTTAGAATATATTGAATATCTCGTTTATCTGAAGATCGCATCCATCTGAGAAGAGCAATCGCTGAATTAGTGTTGAAACGCTTGCATCGGGACTTATAGACCAATGATGAACATATTCAACCTAGCCTAATTCAAAATTAAGCATACTATTAATTGTGTTCGTCGCAAATGTGTTCTTCTCTTTTGTCTCTATTGTTTTCTTTCGACTATCTACGCAGATTTTTTTCTCCAATTACGCACAGTTAATGCTTAAACCAGGATGATAACTTATGAGTGTTAAATTTTGTGTTTGACGGAGATTAGGATTAAATACTAATCCATGATTTACTTTTTGTTATGTTTTATCATCCTTCCCTGAGAAATGATTTAATTTGTGTTACAGATAGAGGAGTAAAAATTATTTAGACTGTGAGACCACTAAACGTGTCAAAATCCACTGAAAACATTTTATAATCATTTGGCTTGCTTTCTGTGTAGCTAATGGTGGATTGCAGTATTGGGATTTCTCAAACTAAAACCAAGAAATACAAGCTTTATCACTCTTATCCTTACGTAACGTGTCACTAGAAGAAATCCATACGATTGTGTTCACTATTCTGTACAAGAAAATATTGTAGATCTCTAACCAATCCAATTATTTGCCTTCTCCTTACTTACGCATACGCCTCACTGTCGTTTCAAATTGTTTAACACTTGAATTAAAATTTGTTTTCATATATTATTAAACACCTGCATGCACTATATGCCATAAGAGTTGATTAGTTAGTGCAATAGAAGGTGTTCCAGAACAAGAGGTACAAAATTACACACCAAGTAGAAAATGGCCAAGTAAGCAATTTTTCTTTTATGGAATTTGCCTGCAAAAATTTCGGTTTTTAAAATATTAGCAGTTTATTGTTTTAAAGGATGAAATTTAATGACACAATTACTAGCAATATTTATTCTGAATTTACGCTTCAAACACTTCTATTTTAAGAGAGTTTAGAATAATAAAATTCAGTTCTAGGGACATAAGGTAAAATAGTTTTAGCGAGGACACTTGTTTTTCAGACTATACTTCATAATTTGATATTAACGGCAACGATAGATAGTCCATGTCTAAGTTAAATCAAGGACAAGTCAGATAAAAGTTTGCTATGTATTACTCGTGGTCAAATGAAAGTACATGAATTAGTTTACAGAACCTTCACATTATGTAATTTGAGCTCTAGCTCTTTTATTGTGAAAGTGA